>JAOTRH010040778.1:7029-20220 GCA_034768845.1 Heliamphora exappendiculata
TCGATCTACTGATCAAAACATTGTACGTATTTTTGGAATGGGTAGAGGAGATTTTATATGTCCACAAATTTCATCTTCATCATGGATCATGGCACAAGATTTCTCTCTCAAAACCCTTTTACCCATGATCATAACTGAAACTTCTTTTAATTTTTCCCTCACCCCATCTAACTCTCAACTCACATTTGAATCCAAGTTTAGAGGATCCCTGCATCTATCAACGTTCAAGTAATGTACATAATAGATTAATCTATGAAAACATTCTATCTACCATGAACTAAATCATCCAAAGAAATTACAGTGATAATTAATCTCAAAGACTAAATTATAGAATTTTAGCCAATGAAATAATGCACAGAAAATGTACTTAACCCTTAATAAAGTCCCCCACAATTTTTTTCTTTTTTTTTCTTCTTAAAAATGACTAATAAACAAAAAAATAAAAAACACTCAACCACATAAAACAAAACAAAAAAACAAGACTAAAAACAAATTAGAGACTACGGCTAGCTAAAAAGTAGTTTAGATCACTTTTTCTAACCCACATTTTTCTAGCCTTGACTCCGTCTTCCACATTATAATATTTGGGAATGTGTTTAGGTAGATTATTTTCAATCCATGTTTTACCAACAATTCTCCTAAACATAGAATAATTCAATATATTCCTAGAATCATGCATATGGTTAACAAATCTACCTTTTCTAGGAACATAAGAATATACAGAATAGTAACAAAACAAGTTATGTAACTGAAAATAATTTTGTCTAACGTGTCTATGAGTTCCTGACCCATTTTATTTTTTCGGTGTTTTTCGATGCATTGTTTTTTATTTTAGAATTGCATGTTTATATGCGTTTTATGCATGTTCGGATTTAGAAGTGCATATGGGGTTGGATATCGGGGCCGTTGGGCGTTGAGATGCAAATTAAAAAAAAAAGAAGATAATATTTTCGTGGTCTATAAATTTCTAGCTTTAGACATTTTTTAAGATATTTTCTTCTCTCTAGCTTTTGGAACCCTTGAACCCCCTACATTCTCTCTAACTTCTCGGGGGCCCGGGGCTTGATTTTTGACGATCTGATAGTTGATCCTTGCTATCAGTACTGAGGGCTACACGTTGATCCTTGCTATCAGTACTGAGGGCTACACGTTCATCCAAACAAAATCTCGTTTCAATAAAATTTATTTTTGGCCGGTGTTTCGAGCTTCGAGTTTTTTTGACTCAACGAGATAGAATCCTACACTCTCATGTCTTAAAGAGGTGCTACGTGAAATACATGAAAAATACAAGAGAAATCCTAGCTATCGTTTCTTATGTATTTTTACCGTTTAAAAAATACATGAAAAATCGATTTATGTTTTGAAAAGTCGAATTTTGGTTCAAAATTGTTTTCGGTTGTTTTTTGTTGGATGAAATGGGTTTTTGAGGTGTTTCTTTCGGTATTTCTTGGTAGTTTTAGGCTTGGATATATTTTAGACTATCAAAAGGGAGTTTGATTGCTTCAATTTTGGGGTTGAGAGCTGTTTCCCGTAGCTAGGGTTCAATCCCGTCGTGGTCCAGTCGACTGAACTGGGTAATCCAGTTGACTGGGTCGACAAGTGTAGTCTTGGGATGGGGCAATTCAGTCGATTGGCCTCCCTCTAGTAGCTTTTCAGTCAACTGAATTATGGGATTCAGTCGACTGAACGTCTGATAGGGTCATTTTTGGTTTTGTTCCTAGTTTTGGTGGTCGTAGTAGGCCGTGGTGGTTTGTTTCTTTGGTTGTCATTCTTCGGGGATGATGTGGTTAGTTAGGTGTGAGGCGTTGGTACATCATTGTGTGCGTGGCGTATTTGGATCCGTGTTTCTTTTTAAAAGGTGGGTTTCAAAAAAGATGATATTTTGTGAAAATGTTTGTGAAAACAAAGATTTTAGAGGTTTGGAGATAGCCTTTGGGGTTGAGTTTTGTTTTGTTAGTTGCTGGTCGTCTCGGTTAGTGGATGAGGAGTTATGTGATAAGTTGTGTGGCTTGAGATATCGTTATGTGAAACGTAGTGTTGTACGTGATTTTGTGCATATTAACTCTGGTTCTATTTATGCATGTGTTGGGGGAGTTGTGTAGGTTGCTTGTGTTGTACATGTTAGTTCAAGCCAACAATGCTTTGGATGGGGCCGCAGTCATTCAGTGAAAGCCCAAGAAGATGATTGTTCATAGTGCTCTGGCCAGCAACGCACTAGATGAGGCTACGATACTTCGATGAAAGCCCGAGAAGATGCATTAGATGGGGTTGCGGTCCTTCGGTGGAAGCCCGAGAAGATCCATGTGTTGTGAATGAATCACCGTGTATTATCGAACTATTGTCAGTTTGATATATATATATATCAAACCGTTTTCGAGGTCGTGTGAGTCATGACATAAAATCATTTTCAAACCATTTTCGAGACTCGTGTGAGTCGAAAAGTTTCTTATCCTTTGCATCGCATTTGATCATGAAAAACTGTTTTAAGGCTTGAAAAAGAGTTGAAAACTGCACATTATCTTCCTAGCGTGTTTAGTTTTTATTTCATGTTTGTCTTATTTCTGTTGAGGTTTGGCTCACGATGTGAGATTTAAAATATTTTTCAGGTGCATTCGATCATGCTAGTTGGTTGGGAGGAGCCAGAGGAATGGAAGATCTGTAATCCTCCTTTTTTGTTTCTTTTTGGACCATGTATTATTGTTACATGTTTTGGTTTGGGAACCGTGTGTTACAAACATGTTGGCGATTATATTTATTGCACGTATGCCTTGTATCTTGAGAGTAAAACATCGGGTTGTGTGTTGATTTTCAGATTGGTATGGTTGTTTGTAGGTGTCTCATGTGACCCAGAGTTTGGGGCGTGACTGTGTCCCTTGACCCCACAATATTGACACACAGGAATGAATCTGTGCTGCTAACATACCACATCATGTTGAACGGTGGGTCTACCAGGTTGATTCTTCCATTTTTCATTGGCTTTGCCTGAAACGTTTGTAGATAATCTTTTAAGTTTATGTCACTTTTTATTTTCACAAACCTTGGTGTGGATTCAAGTTGACTTGGCTGACCAATTTTTTTTTTCTTTGGACAATTTGCTTGAGGACGCACTAGCAAATCCAAGTTAACACATGTCAGTGCCTGCATTCAATTTCTTGAAACTAGATTGAGTATTTAACATATCTTTTTTAAATTTAATCAATTTTAATTCAATATCAGTTTTGAACTCAACACTAGCATGCAACTCTTTTTGAAGAAATTCAATCATGATTTGTCTAGTTTAACTTAATTTAGATAAATCATTTCTTTCTTTTTCCCATTTTGTAAATTTTTCACACAAAATTTTCCTACCAAATTTTAATTTCACCACCAAGTCTTGAACTTCAGTTAGCTTAAGTTTGACACTATCGCTTTCTTTTTTTACACAGTTTCAATTTATTAATCAGTTTACAGTTATGCTTAGTTAACAAATAGCGCTCATGATAAAACTTATCATAAGCTAGTTGTAGAGTTTTACTATTCTCAGTATTACCAACCTCTTATTTTTCATTATTAGAATCATCTATAAAAATTTTATTTTCAAACTCACTAGAATCCTCCTGACCAGAAAGAGTAAATGCTACAATAGCACCATCCCCAATAGGACCATACTCGTAATCATCACCCATATCAGATTCACTCTCATCATCTCAAGTGACTGTAAATCTATTATGTTTTTTTTTAAAAAAAATTCAGGCATTCTTTAGCCATATGTTCATATTCTTTGCATTCATTGCATTGGATTTCAGAAATTTAGCCTTTTAACTCTTTTTAAATAAAATTAAACATAATTTTTTACTTTATCTTTACTGTGCTTCTTTTGTGATTTTTTCTCGTAATTAGGTTTTTTAGTTTTTAAATCATCATCAGAGTCACTTACAGCACCTTAAGCTGAAGAGAATGTCAAATTCCTTGAAACCTTTTCGTTTTGAAAATTTAGCTCATAGGTTTGTAGATGTCCAACTAAATCTTTAACAGAAATAGAATCAATATATTTGCTCTCTTTTATTGGTGTGACTTTTTGTGGGAAACGTCTGGATAAAGATCTAAGAATTTTTTGAACAATTTTAGAAAGTAGAATTTTTTTCACCGAGATTAAAAGAGGCATTCACAATGCCATTCAATTTGACATAAAAATCGTCAAAATTTTCATTGTCTTTCATACATAAAATTTCAAAACTAGTTGTGAAACGTTGAAGTTTTGAGATTTTTACGGTATCAGTTCCATCGTGAGTGATTTGAGGAATACCCGATACTTCTTTGGTTAAATCGCACGTACTAATTTTACGATACCCATCTTGTGTGACTTTGCTAAAAATAGCTTTAATGGCTTTGCTATTTTAGCATGCATGTTTAAAATTAGCTCTATTTCATCTAGTCACGAGTTTAGAGATGGTTTCTCCATCAATAACAATAGTGGGAGGCTTGTAACCCTCAACAACAGAAAGCCAAACTCATTCGTCGATTGATTTTAGAAAAAACTCTCATTTTTACTTTTCAAAATAGATAATTAAGACTGTCAAGAATGGGTGGTGTAACAGCCGAAGCGCCTTCTCAAAAAAAAATTTATTTATTGCAAATCAGTCAGTGGATCACACTAAAAATTTTAAAAATAAATTTTTGTAACCCGCTCTGATACCAATTAAAAACCCCTGTTTGCAGACTGATTTGCAGTAATCGATTTAATCAAAGAAGCTAAACACCGCAAAAGGAAAAACTAACCAATCACACAAGCAATAACGGAAAGTAATCACGATCACACATGAGACAGCGATTTTTACGTGAAAATTATCAAATCGAGTAAAAATCACTAGACCACTCCAGGTTTAAAAAATCAAGCACTATAATATCGTTAGTTACAAGAGAATCTTACAAACTGACGTTGAATTCTCAACCAAATGTTTGAAAGCCTACTCTTGCCGAACCAACATACATCAACTCTATTGCTTGACCGCCGTTAGAACCCACCATCAGACTTCAGCTGCTAATGGAATATTCCACCAGACTTCAAACACTTGAGAATCCTCTCAAGCGACTCTACGAATATGAATAGATCATTGAAGATTTGATTGACTTGATGATTGGCTTAAACGAACGGAAGCTAAAAGATCATCAGGTAATTAACTAGCTTGAAAGCTTGCAAAATTCACTTCAGAGGCTCTCTGTGGCGGCTATGTGACGCCCAAAATCTTGGAAGCATCTAGATCGACAATTAACTAATAGGGCTGCGAAAATTAAATAATGATAACACCCATACATGCCAAAAAATAAAATATTGTAAAGTTATATATTACAGACCCAAATAAAATCTTCTTGAAGTATAAATCAAATAAACAAGTGGAAAGCCATAGAAACGGGTATTACGTGATTGAAGAAAACTACGGTAAAAGTGTAAAATTCCTAATCACGGGAATCGAGACTCTACATCCGCGTCAGCGTACTCGTCAATAGAAACTTCTAACTACTCGGGACCTGGCATGGAATGCCAAAGAAACTCACACCAACATACAAGTACTTTTCATGCAACTGGTCAACAACGATTTATACATGATGGGAGATATGTTAACGATGATGAATGTTCATTTAAATTAGTAACTTCGATTAGGTCCTAAGTTATTCTAGATTTTTCCAAACCGAGGTAAACTATCCTAACCCCTAATCCCAACCACGTCGACCAAGTTTACAGATCAATAAAGAGCGTTCTTTCAGTCGTTGAATGACTACGTAGCGGATTAAGTGTCCAACTGGGTCATCACTGATGGTAAGGTGTCAATGACGATCTAGCCCTCAAATCTTAGGTCAAAATCCAACACGGAATCGCGAAATCTAACTCTTATTATTACGCATCCGAACCGCTTTCGTCAAAATTTCATAAACAAATGGTGCATATAACATTTGGGGAAAAATTCTCCCAAAAGAAATCCAGGCATATAGCCGATATCACAAAAATTCGAATATATAATTTCCATTGATCAAGGTACAACTCTAAGGTTCAATTTCATTACATTTTAAAAATAGTACGGTTAACCCTGTAAAATTCATCCTGATGTTGATATGGCATGATACATTAAACTAAAATTTACAACTCTCAAATTTATCTATGCATGATTTGAACTATAAGGCATGTAAGTAATATGCACAATTTTAAAAAACAAAAATTATGTATAAATTTCATATAGGTTACTTAACACAATGGCCTTGATATATCACATGTATGTATAAAAAATTAAGCCAAACTTGCATGTAAGTAACCAACCATCATAAGCATGTAAAGTACTTTAAATAACATCACCATTCAATTTAATCAACTCAAACATGGCATGAAGCCAGGAGTTCACAAGAACAACATTTAAACACTACACATTAAAGCACTGTCAGGATTTTCATGATTTTACTATTGTTTTTAGTATTTTTAAAATACTTAAGCTTGGAATTAAATTCTGGCAATTGGTAAATAGTATATTTGAGATGTTTTAAACACTTTTTATTTAGAACATTTGTCCGGATTTGGCCCCTAAGGTCTCAGTGTTTGCAAAACACAAAGATGTGACTATGCAGAGGATAAACACTACTATAGTGGCGAGATTTTCAGTAGTTTTAAAAATTAGAAAGGAAGGCTTTAGCTCATTGGTTGATTTTTAAAATTTTTACCGAGGTACATATATGAGTTTTGAAGTTTTGAGAGTTGACCGTGCATCCAAATCATTTTTCTTTAATTTTATATTAATTTTTTACCAAATAGTGTCTAGATTTGACATACTTTGGAAGAATCGATGCTATTTTCTCTATACATATGATATGTTGGTGATTCTAGTGGTGTTACAAATATAAGATGTTTATCTATCCAACCATATAAAAATCCCACCGAGATCTAATTCCTATAGAAAATGGCATAGGTTCAAAGTTATCCTTTCAAACAGCTTATTTATCATGTTTTAAAGATCTATTTTTAAGAAAATAGAAATGGGTGATCTGGATCTCAAGAAAATTTATGCATGTTAATAATACTACCACCAAACTACAGTAAACATTTCAGAATAAAAAAAGAAGCTTAGACCTATACGAAAAATCAAAGAAAATCATGTTTTTGAAAAAAAAAATGATTCTGGACATATTTAAAACATGAAAAACACGTGAGTTTCTTAGCTCCTAGTCCCATGGCCTTTGCATATATGGTTATATCTCTCATATATATAACTTATATATGAGTTATATACTATTTTCATGGATTAAAAATAAATAAAGATGGAGGATGGTTGAGGAGAGAGAATAAGAACAAGCAATGGATTCAAGACCACTTCTCATAAGTTTGAGTATGGATATTGAATCTAGAGATGTTTAGGAGTGAAAAAGACCTTAGTAGATGAAAAATAGATATATAAAGATATTATTTCTACCTTGATTATACTTGAAGGATGACGAATATAGATGCACCTTGAAGAAAAACTCAAGAGCCTCCAAGAACACTAGGTTTGATCTTCACTTTCTCTCTCTATCACTCTCACACAACACTTAGAGAATATTTTGCAACAAAAATCTAGTGAGGGAGTGCTAGAGCTAAACATGAGAAATTATTTGTGGTCTTTTAAAACAAATTTTGTAGTATAAAGAGACTAATGATAGTGTGTAAGAGCTAAGTGGGACTATAACCACTAAAACACAATGCATGTATAACACACACAATAAAATAATAGATAGAGGTGGGGAGTGGTTGTGTTTTGGCTCCACAATTCAAATTTTGTTATATTATATTGCTACATTGTATATTTAGTGATATATATATATACACTATATTATTCAAGAATTAAATTTAAAAATTAACTTAATGTATATTCTTAATTATGAATATTAAATATTTAAATTAATATAATAATTTTAGGTGTTGTACTTAATTTTTACATTTTACTTTAATTTTAGCATTATTTAGTCGTGGTAGTCGGGCCAAATTTTAGTTTTTAATATAATTTTGTAATTTGGTGTAGATTTTTAATAACTTTTATATTAGTTTTAATTTAATTTAAGAAATTTAAATTTTAAAACTCAATTTCATATTTTAATATTATTTTTATCATTATTTAATTAATTATATGGCGTATTAAGTTACCTTATATTAACATACAAGTTTGGTTTAAGTTATTTTTATTATTATATTAGGTTGGTTACTTTTGATTAAAATATTAAATTTGTTGTAGAGATTTATGTATATACATATACATATATATACAAAGCTACTTTTGATTTCTTTAATTATTATATGTAATAAAGTAACTATTACTTTTTGATTTTTGAATTATTTTATTTGATTATAGAGAGAAATGTATACTAGTATATATGTATAATAATGTGATTTTTTATTTTTGATTATTTTAAATTGGAATTAGGGGTTGTAGAGATTTGACTATTTTTTTAATTATTTTATTAGGATTGTGTGTTGTAGGGACTTTTGTTTAATTGTAATATTATGGTAGAGATTGGTAGATATACACTTTTGTATATATGTATAAGTTTGCTTTTTTACTTTTGATTATTTTATACAAGAAAGTTTTATTACTTTTGATTATTTAATTAGGATTGTGTATTGTGGAGATTTTCTTTTATATATATATAAAGTTTGTGTTTGAGATTGTTAATTTTTTAAATACTTTATACTATTATTATTATTTTTAATTTTATAATTATCATCGTTTTCATTATTTATTTTGTTTTATTTGTTTATTATTATTGTTGTTGTTATTATTATTATTATTATTATTTATTTATTATTTTATTTTTTTGACGTTAATTGATAACATCTCGCGGTTGGGTGATCATTGGCGATCCTAGTTGGCTATACTATCGTTGTTAATATTATTCCTAAAAAGCAGATCTTTACAGGTTAGGTCTTTATAAAATAATAATGAGTCTCTCCACCAAAAAAAAAAAAAACCTAGTTGCTTATTTATAATAAACTGTCAAATCCTAACTACAGCTCTTAAAATTTGATCCACGCACACATGACCGCTCGATCGATATTTTAACCGATCGATCGGTCACGCCACTCTCGCAGTAGTTTGTTGCAGACATGAGATACCGAGAGCAGTTGAAAACTACTCGATGTACTGCTCGATCGGTCTATCGGGCAGTTTAACACTGCTTGCAACTTTTCGACGTTTTCTGCTCATTTTTCGTTGCTCTGCAATAACAAGCCACAAGTCTAAAAGAACAAGTGTCAAATATTACATAATAAAATATAAATAATTTAACTGACAATTTGTTACAAATTTGCCAATTAAAAAAACGAATTTATACCAAGGTCAAAATTCCTAACAGTATTTAATCTAAAATTTTGAAAGGTAATACATGAATCAATCATTTTCTTATGCATGTTTAATATATTTCTCATATGTGCAAATTTGCAGTTAATGCAAATTTTAAATAGCAAGTTTCCTTAATTTCAGGCAACTAACCAATGGCGAACTAGACAATGCAAGGTGGGAAGTGAGCTATGTAGGACTTGCTTTGTATGGATGTGAGTTTTTCGATTGTAATGTGCTTATGATCCTCTCAATCAGTTGATAGGTTTGAGCATTTTATATGACCCATATCAAACAGTGTGGGTTAATTTAGCTTTCTTTCTTGAGTTTTAGACGGTAGCATTATATATGTACATGATATCTTTTGATGAACTATGAATATGCTTTTATGCAGTTGAACCATAGGAAGTTATCAAAAAAATTTAAATGTTAACTAGTTACTAGGATGTAAGAAGTTGTTAGATGCTAAAATTTGAGAGAATATGAGTAGTTTTAGATGCAGGAATTTGGTTGATTACAAAATATTAGTTTCCCATATTTTTCAAGACAGTTAATGAAAACTAGAACTATTTGAATATTAAAAAGATAATATCTAAGGGGTAATTATAAGAAAATTAATAAATTAATAAGCACAGTTTCAAAATCAAGGGACCACAATGGTGCTCTTCGTTTATCTAATAATATTAGATATTAGATGTTCAATATCTAATAACTTCATTGTCGCAACGCTACAACATTGTACGTGAACTTGACTGTTAATTTGTTAATATATACTTGTTTTTTGCATGTGATGATTTCCTTCATGGCATTATTAGTTCTAAACTGTTGTTTACTTTTAGCAGCCTCCATCCATTGGGTTAATGGTGAAACAATGCTAAAATTGCTTTATTTGTTGTACAGATTTTGCTTTTGTTGAATTGCACTGTTGTGCATAGATAGGAAGAATGGTCCAGTGATATTATTTGATGCATGTTCTACCTAACATTGGTTATTACTGCAACAGTATGCTACTAAATTGGGCTTGTTCGGGCAAACTTGTTTATTGGCTTATTGGCTTATTTTAGTTATAAACTTACTTATTTGGCTTATTAGCATATTGTTGCTTATTTTCGTTTTTTCTGAATTTTTTTTAATATTTTGATCAAATTTTGTTACTTTCTCGACTTGTCTCAATGAGTGAAGTCTAAAAAATATAATAATTTAATTAAATGATGAAAAAAAGTTCACTAAAAACGTAGAACCAACTTAGTCAAATAAATAAATAAGCCAATTTACCCATATAGGAAATGTAAGTTTATTCTCTTCATTTTGTAGATATTTTTGCAGGTGGGTAGCATATATATATATATACACACACACGGTTTAGAGAACATTTCACAAATACACTCCAGGTATAATTTTTATTATTCATTTTTTGTCGAGGGCTTCCTAATTAATTGTTTATTTGCTCATGGACTTTGTGTTTTTATGACATTATATTCTTTGCGGGTTTATTTGGTGGGTATCCAGGGGCGACTCCACCCTCGGGCGGGGAGTTAAATGAACCCATTCTAATTTATGTTTTTAATATTATCATAGTATGTATATAAATTTTGAAAAAAATTAATCCCGTAAAAAAAAATATTTGACCCATAAATATATATTCAAAGTATAATTTTTAAATTTATACACTTTTTAAATTATTTACATTCAAAGTACAAATTTTAAATACATAATCTACAATACTTTATGTGTTTATAAATTTTATTACGAAAAATATAGGTTCCACAATTGCATTTAGCATCTTACCCACACCCAACCACTCCCTTCCAATTCGATAATTCCCAAATTTGGTTGAATCTAACCCCACTTCTCCTTTAGAACGCATCAATATAGCATGTAATTGTAGAAATCTAATATTTATAATTTTTAATTTAAATTTTTTTTGCATTGTTTCTGTATATAGGGTGAGATTGTACATTATAGAAATCTATGGTTTATAATGAAAAAATTTGTGATTGTGAAATTTTTTATTGTAGAAATATGTAATTGTAGAATATTTTGTATTTCTTGATAAAGAAATTTGTTTCTCGTATGAAAAATATTAATTTCTTCATTAATAATTACTAGTTATTGATTAACTGCATGAGAATTGTATAAGAATGTTTATGTGAGAAAATTTAACAAATTACTATATAAATTTAGAATTTTTATATTTCTATAGAAATTTAGGACTTCTATATTTCTATACAAACAAATGATGAATTCTTAATGACGCCATCAATAAAAATTACTAGAGTCATCACGGTGGGTAACAAAACATTTTTCTAATGGCACGACTCTTAAGTGAGAGCATCTGAATACCATTATAGTTTTTGTTTTGAAAGATGAGTAAAAATATATAGTTTAGTACTTCGGTTGTATAGTTTAGTATTTATGATGTCTATGTGACATTATAAAGTTGTAAAGTCAACTCTAATTGATTGGTATAATGGTTTGGTTTTATTTTATAATTTTTGAAATTTTGACGTAGAATTTAAATATTTTGTAATTGAATTAATTTAGTATGATGCAATTTCGATTCTTCATATTGGCTATACTTTTTTATTTGTGTTTTTTATTTTTTTTGTACACTAGTGTTCTATTAGGTAGAAATGGATTTTTGGCTAAGTTATAAATGTATCTAAAAAATATGCATATTAATAATCATGATTTTAATAAAATTCGAAACCCAAATAAAATCAAAACTGTCACGGTTTTTTATTTACTTTTAAAAGCGAGATCTATAATAATTTCTAATCGTAGTTTTACAAAATAATTAAGCTTTTTATTCAACAACCATCACAGTTTTTCAGTCAAACGGAGATCTTATAGTTTTAATAATTTTTCTTATTTACTTTTTTTTCACAATTTTATTGACTTTTAAACTCAGTTTTAAATCATGATTAAAAAAAATTTGGGATAATTACACTTATCGCCCATGAAGTTTAAGCTTATTACAGGGACCTCCACTGTGGTCTATGAAATTACACTAACCTCCTTTGAAATTTAATTTTAACATCAATTGCACCATAACTGTTAAAATTTTCGTTGAAATTTAACGAAAATCGCCCTTTCCACCCCAAAACCACCATTCCCACCTCAAAACTACCCTTCAAACCACATTTTTCCCCTCAAAATCACCCTTCCACCCCAAAACTACATTTCCCAAAACCATCATTCTGTTGAAATTTCGGGTGGGAAAAGGTGATTTTGGAGGGTGAAATGTGGTTTTGGGGTAAGATTGGCAATTTTCGTTAAATTTCAATAAAAATTTTAACAGTTGTGTTGCAATTGATGTTAAAATTAAATTTCATGGGAGGTTAGCGTAATTGTAGAAATTACAAGTAAGTTTTCTATAATAAACTTAAATATCAAAAAAAATAAGTGTAATTATTCTAAAAAATTTTAATTTTAATCACAACTCTATAGATCACGGTTTTAAAACTGAGATTAGAAGTTAAAAATCACGATTTTGTAACTGTATTCTTTTTTACTTTTTATAGCAATAATCCACGCTAATCGGGTACACATGTCAAAGAAAGTTTCTATTACAATGTGTTTATTAAAACTTCTCATTCTGGAAAGCCCTTACTTCTATTACAATATGTTTGAAGTTTTTTGAGAACTTTTTATTTGAGATATTAGGGACGCACATAACACCAAAAAAAATCAATAATTTTGTCCCATTTGTACAGTCGACCTAATTTTTATTTGTCACAATTCGATTTTGAATTAAAAATTTTAAAATTCATTTTAAACGGTTCGGATCTCAATTATAAATTAATCTCACAATTTCGAACCGAACCGTACCGGTTCTACTTAATATTAAAAAAATTATATA
>JAOTRH010040789.1:0-20218 GCA_034768845.1 Heliamphora exappendiculata
AGAGAGAGAGAGAGAGAGAGAGAGAGAGAGAAGAAGAAGAAGAAGAAAGGAGGGAAAAAAAGAAAGAAGAAGAAAGAAGGAGGAGGATCCATGGAGCTTGAAAGCTAAGTCAAAGGTTTTTCATTATCAAGAAACAACTTCTAACAAGGTAAGCAAGGCACTAACACATCTGGTTTTTTACATATCAAATACCTCTTTCATTATTTTGAAACACAAATCAAAGATTAAGAACCGAAAACTCAAAAATAAAGGCGCCATGGTTGGTTTTTTGGGGCTGTTTGGTATGAATGTTGAAGTTGTGAGTTGGTGTGGGTTTTTCCATGGGCTCCATGACTTTAATAAACTCTGGAATATTGATATATTGAAGTACAATACATGTATACAAAGAAAATGGGTCAAAAACTTACACACTAGACACTAAGAGGCTAGAAACAAAATAGGCATGAGTTTTGGGAGTTTTGAGCTTTCTGCCCTGATCTTTGGAATATCATAACTCAATGTACGAAAATTCTATATGCATGTTCTTTATATCCAGACCTAGGTTTTTGTGTTATCATTCATCCAAAATTGGTTTGAACTCGTTTGAGTAAGTAGAACTCGAGATATGGAAATTCTACCAAAGTGTGTTAGTTTCAAACCAGTCAACTATGCAAACCTAAAATCCCTAGTTTAAAATGAGATCTGAGTTTTGTCCAAAACATGAAAGTTGTAGACAACGTGGGTATCAATATACCCACCAAAAACAAAATAATTAGTTTTGATATGTCAAAACCCCTTTGAAACTCTATTGTGTTTCAGCCCTCAAGGGACACTTCTGTCACATATGTTTGTGTAGCCCAAATACCCTATTTTTAGTGATCTATTCCACAAGTGATTTACATGAACTTTGTAGATAACATGTTGAAGTACTTTATTCCCAAACATCAGACCTTAAAGCCTTGGGATGATTCCCCAAAACCGTTTCAAACCCTCTGTCCAAAATCAGCACTTCTTAGTTTTGGCGGCTGACAGAACCTATTTTATTCAATGGCCAATAACTCTAACTTGTTCCAAATAACTACCCTTTGCTCTAAACTTGAAACTTTTAGTGAACATGTTGAACTAGAAGATACTAAAAAATGGGCTCATTTGGACTTGATCAGATACCCCAAAACCGAGACCAACAGAGACACTTTTCTGATCTTTTATCTGAGCAAGTGCTGAATCGTTTTCGTTTCCATCAAAATTTTCACCTAGTTTCCTTAGGTTTTGGACTTGGTGTAAAATATAAAAGTTGTAGAGAATATTTTAATCTAAATTGACACCAAAAATCATAATCCAACTCCAAGTCTAAGTACCTCAAAATGCTATGGTACTTTAAAATTTAATGATTACGAGAGAGTAATAAATGGTTAAGTTAAATTCTTAAACAAGTGAAAGATTGTGCAAGTGCGTAGTACCCCTAAACTTAAAAAGAAAGTAACCATGGTCACTAAAATCAAAAAAACATTCAATGGTCAGAATCGTTTTAGTACTTCACGTTCTAAGATGGGTAGAACTCCGTGTTGACGGTTAAGTCATGTTTGTTACCCGAGGAGCAAGCTAGCTCATTGACAAAGGGTTGGTTCGTATGCATATAAGATAAGGTGAGAGTGCTTAGCCATTATCTTGAACTTGAGTTTATATAAATGATACTTAAAAATGCTTTGAAGCGCATGTTTTGAACTATGACCAGTTTGACGATTGCATGAACCTACTGTTTTCAAAAACCATGATGATTTTAATTAAGTGTGCTATCCATGATATTCTGAGCTAGCATGATGTTACTATGAACGTATGGTTAATGTTGTGTGGTTGTTCCAGAGTGCCAAGTTGTAGACACCCTAATTTGGCCCCACCCAATCTTAAGTGGATCCGATGATGAAAATAGGTGGAACAAGTGCTTCAGTTCGATGCTCAAGAAGTGATCCAAGTTCAGAATTTAAACCTTAACCATCAAAAATCTTGAAAACCAATAACTTTTTGTCCAAGCAATTCCCAAACATGGCGACCGCCGACTCCATTGTGGCGATTGCCAATAGAACCTTGTGGAACCTTTTCCAGTATGGCGACCGCCAACTTCAACATGGAAACCGCCAACTTGCATTGCGGCGGCCGCCAACTTCATATGGCTTGACGTGTCTAAAAACATGTCAACATCTCATTGGTTGAAAAACTCAATAAATACCGTACCTCTGGTACGTTTTTAAGGATAGAAAATTAGAGAGAGGTTTAGTGAGAGAAATTCTATCGAGATGCCAAGTAATTTCGAGCCTCGACACTAAAGCCCTACCGAAATACCGTAAGCCGAGTCTCCGAAGTACTATAACCCTAAATTGGATCACTACCCGAGGATTGGAGCATTAGAGCACATTACCCCAATTTGAGGATTCCGTAACAATTCAGGTATTCCGCTTGGATCTCCGATCCTTCTAGCTCCATCTTCTCTCTTTTGGAGTGATCGGGTTAATTTCCATATATTTGTTTTAATTATACTTTTGTTTTGCTTATTAGTTATTACATTTATATTTAAATTCATGCTTTACCTTATGTAGTTTAGTTGCTTATATTTTAAATTTATTATAAATTGTTAAATCATTAAATAGTGCTAATATTTTTGACAATTACAACTTATCAATGTTGTTAATTGTTATAATCCGATGCACTTACATAAAAATGGTTGTAATAGTCAATATTACATCCATTTAAATTTTATTATTTCATTTTTTTTCTTTTTCTTTTCTTTTACATTAATTTAATATTCTAGCATTTAATTTTCTTTTAGTCTAAATTTTATTTCAATAGTATTTTATTTTATTTTCTTGTCCTAATTAGTTTAATGCTCCATTTTATTATCTTCTAGTTTAGTGTTTACTTTCTTCTAGTATTATTTTAATTTACTCTTTTTTTTAGTACTTTATTTATTAATTTTAAATTTCCTTTATAGCATTTTTATTTTCTCTTTCCTTTAAGTTTTAAGTTTACATTCCATTTAAATACTAACATTTCTTCTTCTTTTTCTTTTAATTTAATATTCTTTTGATAACACCAACCTAAAAGTTATTGTAATATTAACTTATATGTTCTTTTAAGTTAATATTCTTTTAATTTCATTATTTTTTCTTTTCCTAGCTTTTATTTTCTTCCTTTTATTAGTGTAACTTTCTTTTCCATTATTTTATTTTTTTAGTAATATTTTTAATTTTCTTACAAAGTGCCATTTAACATTTTATTTCTTGTAATATTAATTTTCTTTTTATGGTATTTTTCTTTTATTTTGCTAAAACCAAAATTCACAAAAAACTTTTAAGTACATTTTCATCTTTAAGTAATTCATAATTTTTTCTTTTAAAATACTCCATTATTCTTTCCATTTCTTCTATTTTATTCTCTTTTAAAATATAAAATATCAATAGCTAAATCTTCTTAACTTGTCTTTAATAATATTTTTCTTTTCTTTTCTTCTATTAACAACAAAAAACACAAAAACATAAAGATTTCTTCTTTTATTCGTCTTATTTTCATCTTTTATGTAAATAATTAAATTTTTTTCTTAATATCATTTTCTACTCTTGTCAAATCTTTTTCTTTTCTTTTAAAATTTTAAATTCTCTTTTGTTACAAAAACTCTTATTTTAAATTTCTTTGATAAATAGACTTTCTTTCAATATAGCATTATTCTTTTTTATGCATTGCCTATTTTACATTTTCTATTTTTTTATTGATTCATCATGTCAATGTTAACCTAGTTAATTTTGATAATATGTAAGTTTTAATTTCTTTATTTAGGAAGCATGTTTAGGATAGTTTGATTTTTCTTTTGTAGAAAATCCATGTTTAAGTAGCTTTCCCAATTTCTAGCATATTTTTTGTTCTTTTAACCAAATCATGCTAGTTTAAGTTATTTCAATATTATTGCATATGGGTATGTGCTTCATGTATCTTTTAGATAAAAATTGCATGCCATAGGACTTAGGATTTATCTTTTGACACCTATTTATTTTGGAGTGCTATGTACATATTTTACATATTTTCTATGTTTGATTTTGAATATTCTCTCTTCATCCTTATTTTCTTTATTTGCATGCATTTGAGAAATTCTATTAAAAAACCAATGGTGATTAGTAGAGGCCAACCTTATGGTTGGGCGAACGGGGTGCCTAACAACTTCTCCGATTCATACCTTAGCCCACAACCCTCTTTCTCTGGTTAACATTTTAAAGACCAGTACACAATTTTGTTTCTTAGTTTTTCTCAAAAACTAAGTGGTGACTCTATGTTCAAAAAAATAAATTTTCAAAATTTGGTTTTTAAGGTGTTAAAAGATTTTTCTAAATATTTTTTGAATTCCTTATTTTTGAATATTTTTCAAAATGACCCCCAAATCTCAAAGTCACAGTATTTTCTAGCAACTTTGCTGGGGACTAGTTTATAAAATCAAATAAGAGGGCTAGACTTGAAAACATCATTCGTTCTTAATATGTATCTCTCATCTGCATTTTTGCATGCATGTGCATTGTCCTTCAAACCCCTTGCCTGGTCGACCTGATGCCCTAAACGTTAATCTGTTTCGGGAATTTTGGGAAGATGGACAACCCTTACGGACTGCATGCTATTATAAGTGCAGTAAAAGAGTTCGGGCGTACTATTTGACCATGCTACGCATGGGAGGTGTATACCCGACTTTATTCAGAAGGTACCCTTTTCGATTGACCAAAACTGGCCTTTTGCATATAGTAAACTTAGAACTCCCCGTTAGGTGATGCTAACTCTAGTAGGATTATGTGTTTTCTTTATTGTATGTTTTGATTGCTATTGTTAGGATTGCTTGTTCAGTTTAGGCTAGTTCTTTCTCCGGGTCGACCTGGGTTTTTTTTGTTATCCTTTGCTTAGGCTAGCTTTTCCTTCGAATTCTTACCCGAGTTTTGTTTCTCACCACTTTCAATTTTTCTTATCGTCATCATGACTGTGTTTCATCTTAACTTCTAGGGTGGTTTCTCTCTCCTTTGAAATCTTCTCGGGTCGTTAGTTCTCTCCCCCTTGACATAGGGTCGTTTTCTCCAAATCCTCGACATAAGCTCGTTTCTTTCAAATCCTTGTAATACCTGTGAGAATTATTTTCCTACCATCATGCTGCCCATTTTTTCTTAAAATTTTTAGGTCAAAGCAGTTCGGTGAGCATAGCTTTGTTTTCTTACCAGAATGCTGTCTGTTTTTAGGAAAACCTTCCCCCTAGATTTTAGTTGATCCCCTTTTCAGCCATCATAGTGGTTTTTGAGTCATCCTGTTGTTATGCTGCCAATATGAGCCCAGCAGGGGCATTATTATAGCTTTTATGATTATCTGCTCATGATCTGTTATTTTGGAAATTTGAGATATCTGCTATTTGCTGTCAGAGTATTTGCCCAAAAAATGTTTAATACTGGTCATTTTTCTTTTGGGATTCAGTTTTCTCTATGAGATTACCATTGGGCTGAGAAAAGTACTGTCAATACGTATCTGGGAAATATCAGTGACAGGAAGACTTTGTAGGGTATCTGAACAGCCGACTGGTTCAGCTGAAATGATAAAAAATAAGATGAATCTAGCAGCCATAATGAGGGTGATTATTGATATACAGAGAGCCGTAGAGTAACAGACCCATGCTCAAGTGCAATGTCAGGCACAGATTCGGGCAATTCAGGCCTGTATCCCTTTTGCGAATGAACAACCAGGTGAGATAAACGAGAATGGAGAAGACTTTTGGGATGACAACCAAGTCCCTGATGGATTGCAAGTTGTCCCACCAGCACCACGGAACCCTCGTCAGGTGATAGTTGAGAAGGAAAACACTGCGCAGTCTAAAGAATCTGCCCTGATTGAGAAGATCGATAGGATGGAAAAGGTCCTTAGAAAATCTAAGGGAGTTGAGAAATATATGCTCGATGTAGGGGGACTCTGCCTGTTCCCAAATGCAAAATTGCTAGAAAAGTTCAAAATGACGGACATGAAAAAATTTAACAGAACCGGAGATCCCAGAATTCATCTCCGAATGTACATTGGTACCCTATCGCTAATGGGGATTGATGACCAGTTGAAGGCTCAGATTTTTCACCGATCTCTTTATGGGGCAGCCCAAAAATGGTTTCTCTCTCTTGATGTAGCTAAAACCAAAACTTGGGAAGACATCACAACGATTTTTATCAGCCAGTATAGTTACAATGTCCAACTAGATGTAACTACCCGAGAGCTCGAAATAACCTGACAGGAGAACATGAAATCTTTTGTTGACTTCCTGACCCGATTGAGGGGTAAGGCCACTAAGATGACAACCCGACCTTCTAAAAAGGAGCAAGTAAGGATGGTGGTAAAGAACTTGGAGTCTCCGTTAAAGCGTTACTTGATCACGCAGCCACTCTCCACATTCCAGCAATTATTTGACGCCGGGGTCCAGATATAGGATGCTATCCAGTCTGGGGATATGGAAAAAGCCGAGCCGAGCCAGAAACCACCAAGAAAGACCTTTCATACAACCACCCAAAATCAATTCGCTACTTGCTCGGGTGAGGTGAACCTTTTGAATCCTTCCACCCATCCAACGAACAACCTTTAGCAGTCAGATAATGGCCAACAGCAACAAAAGCCGACAAGGGTCTTTACCCCCCTCAATATCTCTTTGTCCACCAATCTGAATTGACTTGTCAAGAAGGGGCTCATCAAGCCATTAGACCCCATGCCTGTTCCTGATCCCCTACTCTCAAGGTTTAATGCTTCCCAATACTGCGCCTTCCACCAAGGCCACAAGCACCTAATCGACAAGTTTTTGAGATTTCGCCACGAGATCTAAAACCTCATTGACAATAAGGTGATCCCACCACCACCTGTCACCCCAAAACCAAATGTCACTACTAACCCACTGTCGAATCATGCCAGGCAGGCTGGGATAAATTACATGTCTCTGGGAGAATTAGAGGATTCGAGTCAACACATCTGTTCGGCGCACCTACCACGCCCTCATGTTTCAATAACTAAGAATAAGACAGCATGCTCGTTCATGATGATTAGGGGTAGTAGAGACAAGATGAAATAATGGAATGATGATTCTTAGGAATGGTATCGACCGCTAATCCAAGTCTACCAACAAGAGGAGGAGCGCAACGAAAAAGATGACTGGCCATTGGATTACCTGAGTCGACCTTATGGGTTTGGCCATGTGCTTGATGGAATCACCATTTCCTAACTTTTTGAGGAAGAAGTGTACGTCGATGAAATACAGTCCTATTTGCTGGTAAGGATTGTGTTAAAATCTGATGGGGCCGAGTGGATTAATTTTTGGGTCGCTAGGGAACAGCGAGTGAATTTTATTGAAGTGGACATTTGGGAGAAAATTGATAACACATGGGCTATTGAAGATGACGAGGAAAGAAGGGAAAGGGTAGCCGTTAGTGACTTAAATAATTTGTGGGCGTTTGAAAGCCCTCTACACGAAGTGAGACAGACTGATAATGTGATGCCAGGGTTATGGGATTCTGAAAATGGGGTGGAACACCTAACTAGAAGTGAACGACACTTTAAGCTAGCATAGCTAGAAAAGGGACAGCCGAGTGAAAAAGTGAAAGAGATAGAGCAAGAGGAAGAGGATGATGCTGTATTGAAACAGTTGAAAAAGACGCAAGCCAACATCAGCATTTGGGGGCTACTGATGGCTTCGCACAAACACAGGCAAACTGTGCTAAAAGTTTTGAATAATGCCAATGTTCTGATAGAGGCCACCCCGGAGCAATTGATTGGACTGATTCTGCTGGCGGTTGAACCAAAAGTCATTTCTTTCTCTGATAAGGATTTGCCCACTGAGGGAAAAAGTCACAACAAGTCGCTTCATATCATCGTCAAGTGCCTAGAAAAATGGGTCCCAGTTACCCTCATTGATAATGGGTCTGCCTTGAACGTTTGCCAATTGAGAACATTCGCTTGCTTAGGGATGAGGCCGGATCAGTTCACTCCATGCAATCAAGGGGTGCGAGCCTATGACAACACAAGAAGGGATGTACTAGAACTGGTATCATTTTCTGTTTCAGTGGGACCACTGGAAACCTTAGTTGAGTTTCACGTGCTAGATGTGCCGGCCTCCTTTAATCTGCTGTTGGGCTGGCCATGGCTGCACGACCCAAATGTCCAAGCAGTACCATCTACCCTTCACCAAGAATTGAAATTTATAAAGAATGGGGCAGTCCTGACCATTCACGGAGAGGACATTATTCACTCTCCAAAAGGAGGAGAGGGCACAACTCTACTAAAAGTTCAGCATAGTGAAGATGATGTGTTGCTGAGTGGTTTTCAGTTCAATGAAGCACAGGCTGTTCAGACGCTGATGAATGAAGAAGAAAGGTATGTCAACCCACGAGCTTTAATGATGATGAGGAAAATGTCCTTCTTCCCGGGCATGGGATTGGGACGTAAACTGCAGGGAATCCCAGAACCCATTCAGGTATTGCCGACTTTGCACCGTTTTGGTCTTGGGTATGAGCCAACGGAAGAAGATCCAGAAGGGCCTAGAAGGGGACGAAGGGCCAATTATTCTGGGACGCTCAATGGATACTTCGTCAAGAAAGAGGAAGTTCTCCCGTATTGTGGCTTTCTAGAGTCGTGGATCAATGAAGGGACCAATCAAAAGCTACCGAGGTTGGAGATCTTTTTCAGCCACCAGCTGTCTGATACAAAAGAGGAAGAAACAATGGAAAGAAGGAAGAAAAGAAGGTTCAGGAAAAGGACTGGGCTGACAAGTTTGACGGAGCTGACCTGGGCGTGCTGTTCGATGAGAATATGGCTCAGTTACGTATAACCGAATCAGACTGCTTCATGATGGGTTTCAACACACCAGCCGATTGCACCAAGCTTATCATCAATGTTGCTGCAAAAGAAATAAAGAATTGGACCATCGAGTCTTGTAACGTGCTGGTTGTCCGTCCCGAGTCCAAAATTGAGTCAGTGTCTGTAGTTAAGGGCAGATCTATTGGTGCTCCTCTCCATGCTTTTACCTTCAAGTTTGTAATCTCCTCTATTTTTAATGAAATGAACAAGATTTTCAGTTACTTTTCTTTGTTTGATTTATTTCATACGCTTTCTGACGGTTTTGAATTCAACGGGGATATTCCCGAAAAAATAAAACTTTTAATAAAAAGAGAAAAAGAAATGCGGGCCCAACCAATAGTTGAAAAAACTTTGTCAATAAATCTGGATAATGAAATCAACCCGCAAAATGTTCAAATCGGTTCTTCTTTATCCTCAGTTGAACTTGAACAACTAATAACTTTATTAAAAGAATTCAAAGATGTATTTGCATGGTCTTACGAGAATATGCCCAGAATTGATCCTGACATTGTCCAGCACCATATCCCCTTATACCCTGATGCTAAACCGGTCAAACAAAAATTAAGGCGAGTCTGACCAGAATGGCCTCTGAAGATCAAAGAAGAAGTCGCAAAGCAAATCAATGCTGGATTCTTAATGATAACCGAATATCCAAAATGGGTAGCTAACATCGTACCGATTTTGAAGAAAGACGGTCGTATCCGAGTCTGCGTGATTTTTTGGGATCTCAATAAGGCTTGCCCAAAAGACGACTTTCCACTACCGCACATCGACGTCTTAGTAGACAGCACAGCAGGGCATGCCTTACTGTCATTCATGGATGGCTTCTCCGGATACAACCAAATTTTAATAGATCCCGAGGACAGAGAAAAGACGACGTTCACCACACCCTGGGGGACCTACTGTTATCGTGTGATGCCATTCAATCTAAAGAATGCACGAGAAACCTATCAAAGGGCTGCCACTACTCTACTACATGACATGATACATAAGGAGGTCGAGGTGTACATGGATGACATGATAGTCAAATCCAAGGATCGGGGTGACCACATCACAGCGCTGTAAAAGTTCTTTGAAAGAATTCAGAAGTACAAGATGCGACTCAACCCACAAAAATGTGCCTTCGAAGTAATTGCCGAAAAGATGCTTGGATTTATGATCACTCAACGGGGCATTGAAGTTGTTCCTTTAAAGATTAAAGAAATTTTGGGAATACATCCTCCGAGGACCGAACAAGAAGTCAGGGGTTTTCTGGGTAAGATACAGTTTATCAACCGATTCATTGCAAGGCTGACAACTTCCTGCGAGCCGCTCTTTCGTCTGCTGAAAAAAGGGGTCGAATTCGAATGGGATCAGAAATGCCAAGATGCCTTTGATGTTGTGCGACAGTACCTATAAAACCCTCCTATTTTAGCTCCTCCCAAACCTGACAGGCCACTGATCCTCTATTTGTCAGTGACTTATTCATCTATGGGATGCATGCTGGCACAAGAAGGTGAGACTGGAATTTAAAAGGCCGTCTACTACTTAAGCAAGAAGATGATCGGGTCAAAAATATGATACACGTCGCTGGAAAAGACATGCTGGGCCTTGGTTTGGGCTTCCCGAAAACTAAGGCACTACATGTTATCTTTCACAATGAACATCATCTCTCGGGTGGACCTGTTGATGTATCTGTGTGAAAAGCCGGCACTGACAGGAAGGCTAGCCCGATGGTTGTTGTTATTATCAGAATTTGATCTTCAATATGTCACCCAAAAGTCAGTCAAGGGCAGAGCAGTGGCAGAATTTCTGGCTGACTAACCAGTTGAAGGAGGTGAAGATACAGAGTTCCAGTTTCCTGATGAACAACTGATGAAAGTCGGGGATGAAAAATGGACTCTATATTTTGATGGCGCGCCCAATCAATACGGCTATGGAATAGGAGTCCTTCTTGTCACTCCCGATAAATTGCACGTTCTGCTATCTCTAAAGCTCAATTTTGAAGTCACCAATAATCAGGCTGAGTACGAAGCATGTTTAGCGGGATTGGAGGCAGCCTTGGAACTATGGGCAAGGAAACTGGAAGTCATTGGAGACTCAGCACTGGTAGTTTTGTAAGCAAGAGGAGAATGGAAGGTCAGGGATTTAACCTTAATTCTCTACCATCAAGGGCTAGAGAAGCTGATACCGTGTTTTGAATCAGTAATCTTTACCCATGTGCCGAGACTGCAGAACAAGTTCGCCGATGCACTTACCACCCTAGCATCCATGATTGACATACCACCCGGAGTGTGGATGAGACCACTGATAATAGACCAGAAAAGAAAGCCGGCATACGAGATGAAAGCTGCTATTGAAGAAAGCACTGATGGCCTTCTATGGTACTTTGACATTCAGAACTTCATAAACAAAAGAGAATATCCCAAGTTTTTTAGCAAAAAGGACAAAAGGGCAATACGACGACTATCTGCGCGGCTTTTCATTTTTGGTGGTAGACTATACAAACAAGGACATTCTGAGGTCAACAAGCTGTGTGTAAACACTGAAGAGGGCCAAGAGCTGATGAAAGAGATACACGTCGGAGTCTGTGGGCCGCACATGAGTGGTAATATGTTAGCCAAGAAGATCCTACGACAGGGATACTTTTGGATGACAATGGAGACAGATTGTATACAGTTTGTACGGAGGTGCCATAAGTGCCAGATTCATGCAAACCTTATGCACGTTCCCCCGTCTCAGCTGTACAACCTGACGTCACCATGGCCATTTTTAGTATGGGGCATCGATGTGATTGGCAGAGTAACACCGAAGGCATCCAATGGACATGAGTTTATCTTAGTGGCCATTGATTATTTCACTAAGTGGGTGGAAGCAGCTTCCTACTCGGTATTGAAGGCCTCCCATGTCGCTAAGTTTATCAAGCAAAACATCATTTACCGATACGGGGTACCGCATGAAATCATCTCGGATAATGGCTCACATTTTCAAGGAGAGGTTCTGGATCTTTTTGAGGAATACCAGATAGTGGCTCATAAGTCCTCGCCATATCGACCACAGACCAATGGAGCAGTCGAAGCAGCAAACACGAATATTAAGAAGATTCTGCAAAAGATGATCAACTCACATAAAGATTAGCCAGAACATCTACCATTTGCACTCTGGGGATACCGAATGTCAATCAGAACTTCAATCGAAACTACGCCTTACTCCTTAGTATACGGGATGGAAGCTATGGTTCCCATTGAGGTGGAAATTGCCTCACTAAGAGTAGTGGCCGAGTCCAATATCTCATAAGTAGAATGGCAGAGGAACCGGATAGAAGAGTTGCTCTTGTTTGATGAAAGAAGACTGTAAGCCCTATTTCATGTACAAGGTTACCAGAGGAGGATAGCTCGGGTGTTCAATAAGAAGGTAAAGACTCGGGATCTCAGAGAAGGAGATTTGGTTCTCAAAGAAATCAGAGCTCCCATCTTCAACCCGAGAGGCAAGTTCAAGCCAAACTGGTCCGGACCGTTTCTAATGAAAATCATCATGACCAGTGGTGCAGTTATTATTATGGACTTGGATGGCAATGTGTTCTCCACTCCAGTTAATCTCGATCAGCTCAAAAAATACTATCCTTGAGGTAAAAATAAGATAAAAATAAAAGTTCGCTGAGTCAAAAATTGAAAAGGTAACTCAGGCAAAAATTAGAGTAGCCCGCAAGGCCAAAAATCCGAAATGACGACCTTGGAAAAAGTTAGGGCATTACAAAAAGGAAAGTGTCAATACGCGAGCGAAAACCGAGCTTGAACTACGTTATGGCCTGATTCCATCTTTTTGGGATACGTAGGCAGCTTCTTTTAAAGATGTCTGGCCACTTTCTTTGTCTTTAACCATATTTGAATCCGAATAAGACCAATACAAATTAATTTTTAAATTTTAATAATAAAGTCATTAAAACATCAGAAAAATTTAAACCTTCTTAAACATAAAGTGGGAGTTTGTCATTACTTCAATCAGAATTACAAAGTTTTGAATAAAAGGAGGGGCACACAAGTCCCAAACTCTACAAACAAAATAAGGAAAAACTATGAAATTTTCAAAACAAAGAAGAGGCCTCAAGTTCTCCTTCTTTTTACTGCTTGTATTCCTTCTTCTTTACCTTGTTTCTCCCGATCCTGCATCAGCAATGTCTTGTATTCAGTAAAAAGATCAGAACACTGCAACTCTTGCATCTCAATCATTGAACGAAATGGCCAAGCATCCTGATATGATGATAGAAACAGAGCCCGTAGTATGGATGAGAACAGACGACCTCGAATGCTGGGAAAGATGATCTGATTGTGACTAAACTGCCGCATGATCCAATGGGGGTAATAGAAGGTAGTCCGACGCAGGCCAACCAGCAGAACACCAGGGTAATCCATAGTGGTCAAAGTCATAGCATGAATCCGCCACCAAGAGCACTACCAGGTAATGTCTAAGCCAGTTAGAGAGGAAAGATACTGTCGCCAAGATGCCTTTGTGTCACATATCTGATAACGCAGGCGATAAAGGAAAGCAGCGGCATTGTGCCTGTCACTGGGAGGCTTTTGCACAAGATTTATCTTCTCTATCAGCCAGATCTGTAGCAAGAGTTAAAACGGTAAAGAGAAAGGCTTTGCAGTATGACAGAGAACTTGATACACAGGAAGATATTAAGCTCACTTGGAAAAGTAAAGGGCTACCAGCAAAGGCGGTGGTCTCGCCACGATGAACAGCATCCAAGCCCAGCAGTGTCTCGGCCCGAACAAGGGGTACAAAGTTTTTCCCTGTCCACATTTGGCCTGCAATGTCAACCAATGCACAACTAACCCGCCCGTCAGGAGGGACAAGGAGATATTGGGCGAGGAGGCAAAAGAAAAGTGCGTAACGACGACGCAGCTGAATGTCGATATTACTAAGGTCACCAGTAGGATGAAACCTCTCAATAAGCCACGGGATGTCAAGACAGTCGCCCGAGGTTAGAAGAGAAGCCTCTATCCTGGATATGCCACAACATTGCATCACTTGCTGCCGAATCGAGAGAAAGGGGGTAGAAATGATGACAAAACTCCGTGGAGACAAGTCCAAAATGGCAGCAAACTCCTCCACAGTGGGGTAGAGTTCTTCGATTCCAATCCGAAAGACGTGGGACTGTGGGTCCCATAGTTGAACGGCGGCCTTCAACAATGGTGCGTCAATCTGCACGGCCATGAGATGAAACAAAGAGTTGATCCCAAAAGAAGCGAAGTTTAGACATTCATTGTGGGAGAATGTCTCAGTCCATGAAGAAAGTGAGATAGCCATTTGAGGGTAACCAACATAAAAGGGAGCCTCTAGGGCTGAGTTTATAAGGCAGGAAAGGGCGAGAAACTAAAAATTCGACGAAAGGCACACTCATTATGGCGGCCGCCACCTTTTAGTTCGCGACCACCAACTTGAAAAAGCATAGTATAGTGACATCATCGCTTCAACCAGGCGGCCGCCATGTTAAGGTGGCGACCGCCATGTTGAAAGGGTTCTATAGAAGCGGCCGCCATGTTGAAATATGGAAGGAATATTCAATTGGCAATTTCTATGGCTTGTGTAAAATGTTGACTTTCTCATTGAACATATAAGACAGTTTGAACAGTAAATAAGAGAGAATCACACAGCAGGCGGATAAGCAAATAATAAAAAGGCACAAAGGCCTTAAAAATTCATAAATAGTTGTATAATGTATCAAAATGAAAAAACTGGGGCACCCAGGCCCAATAACCAACAAAACTAAGGCACGCAGGGCCGTGGATCAAATGCATGTAAATGTATATGACTGGGGCACACAGGCCCATAAATAAATAAATAAAAAGACTAGGGGAAAAGAGCTCTCTCTCTCTCAGACATATCTCGGGCGGACTCGGCGGGAGGAGGGACCAGCCTCATTTGAGCTAACATCCTCGAAGAGCTGCTCGATGTCATCATCACCATCATCACCACCAGAGGAAGAGGATATGGCTCTAGAGCGGCTCCTGGCAGACGAGATGGATCCACTAGAACAAGCTCTAGAAGAAGCAGCGCGAGATCCATGGCCTCGAGCCAGAGCTGGAACCGGGGAAGGGGCAGGGGCAGGGGCAGGTGCAGGAGCAGGTGGTGGAACAGCAGCAGCTACAAGAGGCTGTTGAAAGAGATAAAAAATAAGGAAACAGTATAAAGAAAAGTAAAGAAATCAAAAGACAAACACTCACCGGTCGAGGAACAAAAGGAATCCAAACTACACGTAGAGCAGCATCCTGCTGGCGGACAAGGGTTCGCAAGCCGCTCATCACCAGCATGATACGGTCTAGCCAAGCCTGATCTGTCTACGAAAAAATAATATAAAACTGAGCAGTCTACGAATAAAAGAAGTACAGAAAAGAAGGTAACGCAAAAAAAAAGCCTATGCATGTACTGGCTGGAAATCTGGCGCTGGAGGAACCAGGATAGGAATATTGAAAGGATACCCATCCATGAAGGAAGACATGGTCCAGGGTATCTCGACCCCCCAACCCTAGCCCCACCAGCTGGACCAGCATCAGCAGCTGCAGCAACACCAACACTAGCGACCTCCGGAGCCGGTCCCCTCCTCCTACTGCCTGGGCAGCTGGGCCAGGACCTAATGGACCCATCAGATGAGCCTGAGCCTAAGCTGTATAATTCCCCTCTGCCACGAGCAACTCCAAGACTGGGGTCCCTACTGTCTCCAGTAGCAAATCGATGCGACCTATGTGATCAGTCTGACGCATGCAAGCTGGAGGAACCACTGGTATCCTGAAGTAATCAAGGCCGAGCAACTAGCGAACCACTAGCTCGCCAAGATAGTACTTCTGATCGAATGGGCCCTCTAACAGGATTCGCCTAGAATCGATATCCCTGCTGCGCATCAGATCTGCGTTGGCTCGGTCCTTCACTTCCCTCTAGACATCCCAGTGGACCTACAGCTATTTAAGGTACAGTACAATGCAATAAATAGTAAACAGTATTCAATATGCAGTAAAGTAATCAATAAGCAGTACAAGACAACAATTAGTGTATAGTGCAGTGAATAGCCGTGAACAGGATGCAATACGGTAAACACAGTAAAATGACACCTGGTCGGGGGTCAGCCGGTCCAGTGTGACCCAAAAATGGTTTATGTCCTTCCCTCCAGCCTTCTTCCCCTTTAGCCCACGGGACCATCGGGCTGCTCGGGGAATAACCAGAGGGTCTACTGCGGAGTTCGCCAGGACGTGAAGCCCGAGGAACTCGTAAGTCCACAGCTGCAATGAAGGTGTCAATTAGTAAATAATGGATAGCAGGAAAATGAAAATGAATGGAAAAATACAGAAACTAAATCATACCTCCCAGACCCTCCAGTATCCCCCTATGCTAAGCTCCTGAGGGAATCGGGTCAGTGTCCGCATGAATCTGTAGAGGGTGGCTAGAGCAGCTCCTCCCCAGTCAATTGAAGCAACCCGATCCAAACAAGCAAGGGCGGCAAGGTAATGCAAATGAATGGTATTCTCATTATTTGAAAATAAGGAGGTACCAAACATATACATCAAAAAGGTCCGGGCAGCCCACTCGAACTGGCGGGGCTCGAAGCAGTGGAAGTGGCGAAAGCGCTCAAAGAACCAAGTGTATCGAACCCGATCTTTGTCTATTTGTGCAGGGATGGCTCCGAGGAAGTACAACAGCACATCAGCAGACCGAGCGTCTGAATCACCCTCTTCGGCGTCTGAATCTAGAAAATTAGCCATCGCGGCCTTTGCAGTAGCATCTGCAGCCGCCTGTACCTCAGCAGCTACTCGGGCCTCCTCCTCGGCTGCCTGGCGAGAGGCACGCTCTGCCTCAAGAAGGAGAGCATCCATCGCAGCACTCGGCTGTGTAGTAGTGACCTCGCTGGCAGGGAGACTGGTGGTCCTATCCTTGAGTGTCCCCATGGAGGAGCTCTCAGCAGCAGAAGGACCTCGTCGTGCCCCCAAGTCATCGTCTCTTTGGCCCGCCATGAAGAGGAATGGAATCGCAAAGAGTAGAGTAAACATCGTGTGATAATAAGAAAGAGCAAGAAGGAAGCAAGAGAAAGTTTGGAAGCGAGAAAGAGCGAGAGAGAGTTTGAGAGCGTAGGGAGGCTAGAGAGAGAGTGAGAATGTGAAAAGTGAGGCCCCTCGCACGTCTCAAGGTACCTTATCCGAGTTCGAAGGTGGCGGCCGCCACCTTCAATTATGGCAACCGCTAGGATGGCGAAGAGGCACATGGCAACCGCCATGTTGGAAGGATTTACACCTGGCGACTGCTATGTCAGAGGGATTTGGTCCCGACAGCGGCCATGTTGTCAACCGCCACGTCACAACCATCATGGCGACCGCCATGTCAGAGCATCATTATGGCTTTTGGGTTTCTTAAGGGGCTGCTTGGGTAGTTTTTGGTATTATATAAACGTTCATTATATTGTAAGTGTTTTAATTCATCTTTGTGTATAAAAATGATTTTCAAAAAAAAAATACATAAATAATTTTGTGTTATTTGTATTTTTGTACCTATTAATTCAAAATTTTATTTCGATAAATTTAATTTTAAGCCGTAATTAGGTTTTTAATTATTTTTATCTCACGCCCTATTTCGAATTTTTTAGGTTTTAACTCGACCTATTAATTCATGATTTATTTCGATAAATTTAATTTTTAGCCGTAACTAGGCTTTTAATTATTTTTATCTCATGCCTTATTCCGAATTTTTAGATCTTAATTCGACCTATTAATTCGTGATTTCTTCCGATAAATTTAATTTTAAATCGTAACTAGACTTTTAATTAATTTTATCTCACGCTCTGTCCCGAATTTTTTAGGTCTTAACTCGACCTATTAATTCGTGATTTATTCCGATAAATTTAATTTTAAGCCGTAACTAGGTTTTTAATTATTTTTATCTCATGCCTTATTCCGAATTTTTAGGTTTTAATTCGACCTATTAGTTCGTGATTTCTTCTGATAAATTTAATTTTAAATCGTAATTAGGTTTTTAATTATTTTTATCTCATGCCCAGTTCTAAATTTTTTAGGTTTTAACACGACCTATTAATTCGTGATTTATTTCGATAAATTTAATTTTAAACCGTAACTAGATTTTTAATTATTTTTATCTCAGGCCTTATTCTGAATTTTTAGGTCTTAACTTGACCTATTAATTTGTGATCCTCCCGGTAAAATTAACTCTAAGTCATAAAATTTGACTTTTAGTTATTTTTATCCCGCTTCCATCCCGAAATTGTGAGGTCTTAAATCGACCCATTAATTCGTGATTATTTTTTCAGTTAAGATAATTTTTTGGATCTTAGCTCGATCCTTTTGATTATTTTATCCCCAACCGAGTTCTTAGATCTTAACTCGATTTTTGACTTATTTGTGCTTCCCTTTAGATCTTAACTTGATCTTTAGGATTTATTCGATCATACCAGCATCATGTTAACATCTATATCATGTTACATTTGCATTTTGCCCCATGAACTACTTTTTGGTCTGATCCCTAGCAAAAGTGGTACATAGGAAACTCGATGAAAGTTCGAGTACGACCAACATCATACATATGCTTGTGTGTTTATGGCCTATGATTGATGGTTCGGTCAAATAGTTGTTGTCTCTGAATATTTGATATAACTTGTATCACGCATTGCTATACGAGTCATATCAAAGAGGGACAACTGTAGACACTCCAATTTGACCACACCCAATCTTAGGTGAATCCGATAATAAAAATAGGTGCAACAAGTGCTTCAGTTCAATACTCGGGAAGTGATCTAAGTTCAGAATTTGAACCTTAACCATCAAAAAACTTCAAAACCAATAACTTATTGTCCAAGAAATTCCCAAACATGGCGACCGCCAACTCCATTGTGGCGACCGCCAATAGAATCTTGTGAAATCTTTTTCGACATGGCGACCGCCAATTTGCATTGCGGCGGTCGCCAACGTCAAATGGCATGACGTATCTAAAAACGTGTCAACATCTCATTGGTTGAAAAACTCTATAAATACCGTACATCTAGTACGTTTTCAATGAAAGAAAATTAGAGAGAGGTTTAGTGAGAAAAATTCTGCCAAGACGCCGAGTAATTTCGAGCCCCGATGCAGAAGCCCTACCGAAATACCGTAAGCCGAGTCTCCGAAGTACTACAACCCTAGCTTGGATCACTACTCGAGAATTGGAGCATTGGAGCACATTACCCCAATTTGAGGATTCTGTAACAATCCAGGTATTTTGCTTGGATCCCCGATCCTTCTAGCTCCACCTTCTCTCTTTTGCAGTGATCGGGTTAATTTCCATGCATTTATTTCAATTATATTTTTGTTTTGCTTATTAGTTATTACATTTATGTTTAAATTCATGTTTTATATTATGTAGTTTACTTGCTTACATTTTAAACTTATTATAAATTGTTAAATCATTAAATAGTGCTAATATTTTTGACAATTACAACTTATTAATATTGCTAATTGTTATAACCCGATGCACTTACATAAAAATAGTTGTAATAGTCAATATGACATCCATTTAAATTCTTGTATTTCATTCTTTTTTTTTTCTTTCCTTTTACATTAATTTAATGTTCTAACATTTAATTTTCTTTTAGTCTAAATTTCATTTCAATAGCATTTTATTTTATTTTCTTGTCCTAATTAGTTTAATGCTCCATTTTATTTTCTTCTAATTTAGAGTTTATTTCTTCTAGTATTATTTTAATTTTACTCTTTTTTTTAGCGCTTTATTTATTACTTTTAATTTTTTATAGAATTTTTATTTCCTCTTTTCTTTAAGTTTACATTCCATTTAAATACTAACATTTCTTCTTCTTTTTCTTTTAATTTAATGTTCTTTTGATAACACCAACCTAAAAATTCTTGTAATATTAACTTAGATGTTCTTTTAAGTTAATGTTCTTTTAATTTCTTTTTCTTTTTCTTTTTCTTTTTCTAGCTTTTATTCTTTTCTTTTATTAGTGTAACTTTCTTTTTCATTATTTTATTTTCTTTTGGTAATATTTTTAATTTTCTTACAAAGTTCCATTTAACATATTATTTCTTGTAATATTAATATTCTTTTCATGGTATTTTTTTTTATTTTGCTAAAACCAAAAATCACAAAAGACTTTTAAGTTAATTTTCATCTTTAAGTAATTTATAATTTTTTTTAAAGTACTCCATTATTCTTTTCATTTATTCTATTTTCTTCTATTTTATTCTCTTTTAAAATATAAAATGTCAATAGGTAAATTTTCTTAACTTGTCTTTTATAATATTTTTCTTTTCTTTTCTTCTATTAACAACAAAAAGCACAAAAACATAAAGATATCTTCTCTTATTCTTCTTATTTT
>JAOTRH010040810.1:0-19924 GCA_034768845.1 Heliamphora exappendiculata
CCAAGGAGTATTTGCCAAATTTAATTAAGATTTTTAATTTCAATAATCAAGTTTATAACCCCAAAAATAAAAAGTAAGTCTTCCAAACATCACAACAACTTAAGGCGTCTGCCCCATTAATCCCAAACATTGCATAAGCATACTTGGCACCAAGATTAAGTTAGAGACTAAGTAGTTAATTCAATCCCTTTGAACACCAAGAAATTCCTTAGGATTTAACCAAGCTTCTTTATCAATATTCATAAAGGGTAAAAAGGTAATAATTTCACACCTAGGCCTTTTCTATAAAACGAACACCACCACCATCTTTTTTCCCTTCATATTTTGTGCTCCTTGGTGGGAGAAGAAGAAGAAGAAGAAGAAGAAAAAAAAAAAGGAATTAAAAATTTAGTCATTCTACTATTATGTTCATGACAACTCTCTTGATGTTTCTTACATATATTTAAATCTCATGTTTATGAAAAAAAAAAAAAAAAACTTACGAAAAATAAGCAAAATACTCCTCTAAACTCTCCATTCTTCACTCAAAACACACTTCACACCTCCATTTTTTAAGAACTTATAAATAGGAGCACAAAAAGAGCAAGTTGGAATGAATAAAAATAAGCCTAGGATCTCTGATTGGGCCAAGGGCTTGTGTTTGTCTTGTGATGGTTTATTGAACAGAAAATTAGTGAACAGTCTAATTTATAGTCTAATTTATAGGGCGCTTACTGTTTTTCATCAAGCATAAAAAATTTTAACGCGCAAGGTCCATCCGCATAAAAATTTTAACGCGCAAGTTCCTTTTGAGACAAAAATACCCTATAACATATAAGTTTATTTGTGTGTAGAATAGATAAATTTATCTGTGTGCCTTACATAAGCACACATGTTTTAAAAAGTACAGATAAATTTATCTGTGTGCCTTACACATGTTTTGGAAAGTACAGATAAATTTATCTATGTGCCTTACACATGCACAGATAAATTTATCTGTGTATTTTACACATGTTTTGGAAGGTACAGATAAATTTATCTGTGATAAATATCACAGATAAATTTATCTGTGCATGTGTGCCACCTACCAGCCCTCCCCCGTGTCATGGCTAGGCACGTGTGCTATGGCTAGGCACCGAAGTGGGCATCCTTGAGGGGCCTTGCAAGGCACCTTAGGGGCGGGCCTTGGACACCAAAGAGAGGTGTTCTAGAGTCTCCTTGCGGGAGTGGGTGCCCCATGGACGGTGGTCAACCGGGAGGACCCGGGGTGGGCTTTAGACACCGCACACCGAACCCGCGGCGGAGGTCATGACACGAACATGCTAGCCCTGCGTGCTATCACTCTTATCTGAGTGTCTTGACCCGATTAGGCTATCAAGGCACCACCAAAGGTCTCGTGTGCCAACCTGCTTGCATGTGCTTGGGTTCGGCCATGCTTGTGGGGGTCCAATGGCCTAAGACAAGTGGCAAGTAGGCAATGCCACTCTCAGACGCTATTAGTGGATGCATGAAGCCGTGAAATGGGTCAGGCACGTCAACGCTCGACAAGTTGATCGGTGTAGTGCATTTGTGGCCAAATGATCATGTTGCCTTGCTCGTGTGCCACGTTGGTGCAACGTTGAGGGTATGCCATGGCCCAAGACGTATTTTAGCATGCGTGTGTACATGAGGACCACGCTTTGGGCACGAAAGTGACCCTTGGTGTTGCGCGGGGGTATGAGGCACCCCATGGCTATCTAAGGAGCGTTGTAACGACCCGATCTACATCAGAGCTTGTGAGCTAGTCATGCCTCTAGGCTTGGTAACCGGGGGACCTCAGTTGGGCGAGTGCCTTGCTCAGGATGGGCTTGGTGCGAGGAAGCTACTGTGCCGTTGGGTTTGCAACTTGGGACGTCAAGTCGTTAGGTGGCATCCTGGTTATATGGGACTTCCATGTGGGGAGTTTGTTCCTGCTTGACACAGCACGGGCCCTTATCAAAAAAATTTGAAGGACGGGTGATCTAAACACACTTGGATCGTCGAAGTATATGCAGATTCGAACTTGGTGGAGTTCGGATGCCACACGGGGATCTATTCCGCTACGCCAAATGAGTCGCCCCGTGATAGTTGGTATGTGTAAGATACACAGATAAATTTATCTGTGTACTTTACAGATGCACATATAAATTTATCTATGTGCTTTACACATGTGTAAAGCACACATATAAATTTATTTGTGTGCCTTACACATATTTTGAAATGTACAGATAAATTTATCTATAGGCACAGATAAATTTATCTGTTTTGAGGGTATTTTCAGAAGAAATCAGGCAATTGGACTTTGCGCGTTAAACAAAAATTTGATGGGCCTTACGCGTTAAAACTTATTTTTTTAGATTTTTCGCTGAAAGCCCTTTTATTGAATGGATTATTTTCTTCCCTTATCATTGATTGCTGGAATTTGTATATGATATGTCATGTATGATACATGCTTCAAAATTGACCCCTACCATAAAAAATGAACAAAGAACCACGATAATTAACCCCTTTAAGTTTTGTATCATGTTTTTCTAACAGTGAGGATTCAATTAAAATATTTTTAATTAATTTCATAAAATTCTTCTTGACCTCATTTATGTGGCAAGAGTTAGATATGGATGTTAGCTTTAAAATAAAATTTATTTGATTTTATTTTGTTAGGTGTATTTTGAGAAAATAATTTTTGCCCAAACTCGTGCACTTTCTGTCATACTTTGTTCAAGAGAGTACAACCCTATTTTAAGGACTTCTTTTTCAAATGGTTTATTTATAAAAAAATATTTCCAATATGTTATTTTTGTTGTCTAGAAATTTTCATAAAGTTTTAATACCGTTTGTTAGGTTGAAGCTACTTTCAAACAAAGAAGATAAAATGTGGCCTTGTGAATAGATTCGACACTTTCTTACAAAAGTGAAAGCACTTTTTGGGTTCTATTATAGGTTATCATGTGTCGGTTTCTTTACGATTGTGTCACGGGAATAGTGCATGCATAACTCATGTTATGGGTAGTCATATTCTTGAGTTATAGTTGGAGTATGTACATCTTAAGTCGTGCTATGTCATAAGTCGTGCTACGTCATGAGCTGAGAGCCCATTTGATACTACCATGGTCGAGAACGTTGGTGGATAGGATCATAGTATACGAAAATTTTATAGTGTCATACTTTAATGAGTAAGGGGTGTCTCTTTCAAATCCCTGAAAATCAAATATATAGAGTTTTGGACTTTGGATTGACTTCAATGGCGAAGGCATTATTGACACTTTAGGTGGACAGTTAGAGTTTGCTTTAATCCCACGCCGTTGTGACCTGAATGAAATTGTCATGGTATAACACTAGGTGACACAATCATTACTTTACAACGAGGGTCAGTTGTGATGGCTTTGATGTTCAATCCGTATATGCATCGCTAACTCCTCAAGTGGGGAGATAGAGTACTGCCTAGCCCACACCGTTGTGATATAAATGGAATAGTCGCGTAGAACACTTGGCGATGAGGTTATTATGTCACAACGTGGATCATACGTGAATGGCCAAATGCCAGGCGATAATCAAGTCATATCTTATGGATTCTTTGGCAATGGATCTGTTGGTGTTTGTCCTTGTAGTCAAGGTGGTTACATGCATGGAGCATTTTCCTCTTTCAATTAATACACTTGTTGTAACCTACTTAAGATCTATGACATGCAAAGTGCAATTTTCCATGGTACTGCAATCTTGTTGTGCAATCTATTTGGAATCCATGTTTGGATATATTTAAGTTAGAAAGGTAGAATTTTGGAGTTTCTTTCTAGGCGTTGCAGCTCATAGTGTTTCATGCCAAGTGTTGAAAAAGAGTTCCTTAAGGAATGAGGGTTTCAAGACTAGGTGAAATTCGACCATGTATGAAGAAGACGAAGTCCTTTCCCTTTTGTCACTCCTGTCGATAGTGTAAAAGTCAATTGTTTTTTGGTGATATGTACTATAACTCTTGTACAAGATACTTGATCCTATTTAATCATTGATTTTTGTATTAATGAGAAAATATAATCACTAATATTTTCTATACATTTTGATGTCCACAAAATTCGAGGCATCATAGTAACCTCTATAAGTTTTCTAGGGCAACCACCTTGGTCTGATGATGTCTTCTAGGGTATATACCTATACCTTGATAACGATCTCTAGCATAGCTACCTAGGTCTTGATGATATTTTTTAGGATAACCACCTAGGCATAATGATGTTTTCTAAGGTAACTAGCTAGGCATGATGTTGGTTTTATAATGTAAACATCTTTCTTTTATGGTAATATCTACGTTAACTACCAAGGCCTAAAGATTCTTTCCAGGGTAACCACCTAGGTTAGAAGTGTGAGACCCGATTCTTTTTTAAATTAATGTAATTAAATGTTTATATGATAGTCCATCAGTGTGGTATTATTTTTAATTTTTTTTTGATCTTATGTTCTTATTATATATGTGTAGACAATGGGCACGGTAGCTCTCAATAAACTTTGTTAAACCCCATGTGTATGCAGAGGCTTAAAAAATTTAATTAAGAGATAATTTTAAATTTTGGTAATTTTTAAAAATAAAAATTTTAAATTAATATTAAGTTAAAAATATTAATTTTAGGACGGTTTGAATATTTGTCTGTGAATTAATTACATTGTGGAACTATAGCGACATTTTTTGACATTTTTTGAGATAGAGGCTGAGGAATGCACGTGGGACTATTTCGAGAAACCACTTCCTCCCCTCTCTCCCCTCTTGGCCGACCCCTCCTCTCTCATCTCTCCCTCTCTTTCTCTTCTTTTCTCCTCCATGGAAGACAATTGAAGCTCTCACCCCTCCCTCTAAAAATTAAAGCTCTTAAGCTTGGGTCCAATCAAGACTCAAGGAGTAATTGTTCTACTCGATGAGGGCAACGCTTCCAACCGAATAGATTTTTGATTCGATAAGTTCAGACGTTTCGAGTGTGTCAAAGCTTTGTGTTTCAACTCATTGAGATAGGATTTTCGACTAATCTTGAATAAATATTATGGATATATGATTAATTGCTCTCATTTGAGTAAAACGATATGAAACCCCTTTGTTTTGAAAAAACCTTACTTCTATGGAGGCTTGAGAGTTGATAATTGGAAGGACTTGAGTAAGAAATTGTAAACTTAACTGAGTTAAGTGAAGTTTGGGTGTTAATATGTGTTGGAATTTGTCTTAACTTGGAAACCCTAGTTACTGGGAAAATTAGATATTTTGGAGTTTGATGTATTAATTGAGTTTGATCGTGAAATTCAACAATTAATTGGATATTTGGAGATTTGATGTAAATGTATATTGAGATATGAATAATTGATAAGAATGGGTTAATTCCTATCCATGATATTGAAAGACTTATGCATGTGTTGCATTGTGATAATTGTGATAGGTATAAATTTCATCTATGTGAATGTGAAATTGTTGATTAATATGCCTTTGTGGCAATCTTAGCCTGTGTGGCGTAATTAGCCTGTGCGGTGATGTTAACTTTTGTGGCGACTTTAGCCTTTGTGAAACTTAGCCTGTGTAGCATAATTAGCCTGTGTGGCAATGATAGCATGTGTGGCGATGTTAGCCTTTGTAGTAACTTTAGCCTTTATGACAATCCTAGCCTGTGTTACGATATTAGCCTTTACGGCGACTTTAGCCATTGTGGCATTCTTAGTCTGTGTGTCATCACTAGCCTGTGAGGCAGCTTTTAGCCGATATGGCATCTCTCGCTTGTGTGGCCTCTCTCTTGAGTGACGTTAGCTGCCTATGTGGCATTTACTAAAAAATAGTGATTTTAGTCTGAGTGGTGACATGCGACTAACAAAGTCCTTGAGATGTAAATTTGAGGAACTTGTTGAGGATTGAAAAGACAAGAAAGTTCGTGTTGATTCTTTTTAAGTGATGAGAACATGTATTCCAATGAGCTCATGAAATTGCTTATTTGCAATGTTGTTGTATAAACTACTTCTTACATATCATGCAATTATTCATGTTTAGTCATATCCTATTGAGCCTCAGCTCACGGTATTTGTATAAACCCCTTTCAGGTGTTGGAGGAGATCCTATGGTTTAATGACAAGAGATGAGTAGTGGTTTTAGTTTCTTAATTTTGAAGCTATGTAATATCGTGTTGGGTAATCAAACTGTGGAACATTGGTTCATGTCTGATGTTTGATTAACTTTTTTTGTACTTGAATTCTCAAGAGTTTTTAGGCGATTAGACCATGTACTAAGTGCTGGATGTATGTTTTAAGATGAATGTATATAAGATATCCTCATTTGGATAGATGTTGGAGTTTCAATCTCCTTGTTTTGATGATTAAAAATGTCTTTCTTATCAAATTTGTTGATTTTCTAAGGTTCTTGTATGCTTTTCTTGCTAAAAGTCAATTTGGTTAAGTGTTAATGCTTTAAAATGCTAAACAGAAAAGTGGAACATAGGAGCAAACCGATCGAACAGTCTTTTGTGGCTTGTAGTTTCTCGTTGTAGGTCAAAAAGTTTCGCGAGTAGTGAAAGACTATTGGGGTATTTTTTGAAGTTTGTCTATTAAGGTATTTTTTGAAGCTTGCATGTTTTGCTCCTATTTTAAAATTGGTTTGTCTTTTTCCCTTTTTACCCCTTCTTGGGTCATTCTTATGCATGAATTGGAGTCCCATAAGTTTGTCTTCCAAATATTTTCTTCTTTCTAAAAATGATTTCTTTGGTTTGAGAAGTGGTGTTGTGGTTAAAAGAATACATTTCTATATGGTTTGCCTAGTTGCGGGTTTTAGAGGCGTGACAAATTGGCATCAGTGCTCTAGGTTCGAATACATTTGAGCTATGGGGAGTGGCTACACCACCATATGATATTGATGTTTACGTTAGTATGCTTGTGTTAACATGCTTAAGTGATGTTAATTTGTTTGCATGATGAGAATGTGATGGAATTTGATATCTTTGTGCTATATGTTATGTGAGAATGAAGGTAGAACTTAGGGAATGGTGTGTCCTGCATATGGCATTTGGTAAAAGAATTTAGAGTTCGAGATAGAAATATGTTTGTCTAACATTATTTTTGACGAGAAATCTAAACGAGTTACCCAGATGACGTGTCATTCCCCTTGGTGCTTCTCGTTATGTGAGACTTGTTGATATGATTTGTGAGTGATGAATGGATACTTAATTAAAGCAGATGGTATGATTTACCCTTCTGTTGATTATTTTTCCTTTTCTTTTATAGAAAGCTGTGTTTTCGAGACGAGGTCGGGGTAAGGGTAGGGGTAGCGGTAGGGGTTGGGGGTTCGTGTAAATTCCTGAGAGCAGGCATGTTAATGCCCCACCGGTACAAACTGGAGGTGCAGATTTGATGCGTGAGATGGTGACTACTATATGATAGCTGGCCGAGACAATGAGAGGTATCCTAGAACTCCTGAACCTAGGGCAATGTCTGCCATGAGTGAGTTTTAGCGCCTAAACCCTTCGACATTCACTGGAGACTCGGATCCTAAAGTTTTCACAGAGTGGCTAGAGCTGGTTACAAGAATTCTCGATACCTAACAAATCGTGGAGAATGACCTGAGAGTGTCTTTCATCGCATTTCAGTTGCGGGGGCCTGCACCTGAGTGGTGTTAGTTTACCCAAACAACAGTTTTGGGTACTTGGGCTGAGTTCACGAGAGTATTCCATGAGAAGTACATACTTCCCTAAATCTTCAAAGGATGTGTATAGGGAGGAGTTTCTTTCACCCAGGGTGGTATGACAGAAGTATAATACGAGGCGAAGTTTACGAGTCTGTTTCTCTTTGCGCAGGAAGTAGTGGCCATGGATAATCTACGAGCCAAGAGATTTGAATGTAGGCTTAGACCCACCATCAGAGATAAGGTAGTGGGCTTGAGAATACGCATCTTTGTAGAGTTTGTCGAGTTAAAAATTACAGTTGAGAATACTCATATAGAGACCCGTAAGGCTAGAATGGTTAAGACCCAGCAGGGAGGGGTCGGTGTATAGTCAGAGGGACACTAGTCCAAGCATCATAGGTAATTCAGTTTTTGGGTTATTTTTCTATGGGGCCATGCTAGCAGCAGCGTTCAACTCTTGCACCTTCTGTGGTGTCATTAGGGCAATTGGATTGCCAAGAGATTATATGTTATTTTTGCCGACAGTTAGGTCACCATATAAGTGACTACCCACAGAAAGGGCAAACCCAGAGTTAGTCTCAGTCTCAGTTTCAGTCTCAGCCTCAAGGGAGAGTTTTCAGTGTGTTCAAGCATGACATATTCGTTATAATTGCCCCCAAAGAAGGAATACTCAGACTATGTCCAATTTATAGCCAGTCTAGTCTACTTAGGGATAGTAGGGTTGTAGGTAGCCACTGACAGTACAAACGTCTAGGGTTGTAGAGGGGACCACTTTGGTCAAGTTAGTGAGGCAGCCAAGGGTATAGGGATATGGTGGACAGAACTAGGGAACGCAGGAGCGAGTCTATGCCATATATAAGCTGAGTATTTCTGAGCACCGATTGTGCCAGATGCTACTACTAGCATTTTTACGATACGAGGTACCTTCTTAATGTACAATTCATGGGCTAGTGTTCTTATCGACACAAGAGCATCGCATTCGTTCATTTCATGTGCATTCGTATCTACATTGGGCTTATATATCGGGTAGTGCTTTATATGTAGAGACCTCGGTTCGTGAGAGTGCCATGTTGAGAAATATTTATAGATCTTGTGAGGTGGAGATTGCCAGTCGTCGTCTAGTGTTCGACTTTATTGTGCTTAATATGACCACCTTTAACATTATCCTATAGATGGATTAGTTGATCACCTTTCATGCATATATTGATTGCAATTGGTATCGAGTGTTCGTTTGTACACCTGAGGGCGATTGCTTTTATTTTATGGGTGACCAAGATAATGGTTCAATACCTAAACTTCACTGTTTCTGAAGTCATGAGAGTCTTAGCTCTCTTCTCTCTACCCTTTAATTGAGTGAGGTTGATTCTACTCGAGTAGAACTCCCTTCTGTAGTATGTGAGTTTCCTAATGTTTTTTCCGGTGATTTGTTTGAGCTACCACTGTAACGAGAGATTGAATTCTCTATCGATCTTATTTTGGGGACTACGCTTATTTCTATGTCGTCATATTGTTTTGCACCAACTGAGTTGTAGGAGTTGAAGGTGCAACTTCAAGAGTTGTTAGACAATGGCTTTATACGCCCGAGTATGTCGCTATGGGGAGCTCCAAACTTGTTTGCAAAGAAGAATGATGAGTCTTTGCGTCTATGTATTGATTATCGAAAGTTAAACCAAGCAACGGTAAAAAACAAGTATCTAATGCCATAAATAGACGACTTGTTTGATCAAATGAAGTATGGCTTTTTGCACACGTTACGGACACTATGAATTCCTAGTCATGCCATTCGATTTGACAAATGCTCCAGCGACTTTCCTGGAATTGATGAATTGCGTCTTCCATCCATATCTCAACAGATTTGTGGTTGTGTTTGTGGATGACATTTTGATCGATTCGGCATCAAGGGAGGCACATGAAGAGCATCTACGGATCGTGTTGCAACTTTTGTGAGAACATTGGTTATATATAAAATATAAGAAATGCAAGTTTTGGTTGCCCGAAGTAAAACTCCTTGGGCACGTGGTTTTTAAAGACGAAGTGGTAATGGATTCTTCGAAGATCGATGTTGTAATGAGTTAGGAAAGGCTTAAGAGCATTTTTGAGATCTAAAGTTTCTTGAGGTTAGTGGGTTACTAGTGAAGATTTGTTGAGAACTTCTCTCGACTTACCGTGCCTATGAGGCACCTTACACACAAGGAGATTAAGTTTGTGTGGAATGAAGCTTATGAGCTTGCTTTTCAGGAGTTGAAGAAGAGGTTAACTAGTGCACCCGTCTTAGTTATACCGGAGTGAGGATTGGGGATGTAGCATATCGTCTTGCCTTGCCTCCACAATTATTATCAGTGCATAACATCTTTCATATTTTGATGTTGAGAAAATGTGAGTCGGATCATTCGCATGTGCTAGATTGGACCGAATTGAGAGTAGAGGATGACATCTCCTATGAGAAGCGACCGGTGAAAATTTTGGACACGAAGAAACAAGTGCTACGAGGAAGAACACTTTCCTATGTCAAGGTGTTGTGGCTTTATCATGGTGTCGAGAAGGCCATATGGGAATGTGAATTTGAAATTCATTCCAAGTATTCAAAACTATTTGTATCTTGACGTGTAATGAATTTTGGGGATGAAATTCCCTAAGGGAGAAAGTTGTAAGAACCCATTCCTTTTTAAATTGATGTAATTAAATGTTTACATTATAGTCTATCTATATGGTATTAATTTTTTTTGTTTGGGCTTATGTGCCTGTTATATATGTGTAGCCAGTGGACTTGGTAGTTTTTTAGTAAGTTTTGTTAGACTCGCATGTGCGCGCGGAGGGTCGAAAAAAATTTCGGAGATAATTTTAAATTTTGGTAATTTTTGAAAATAAAAATTTTAAATTAATGTTAAGTTTAAAATATTAATTTTAGGACGGTTTGAATATATATTTGTAAATTAAATACATTGTGGAACCATAGAGGCATTTTTGGGCATGTATTGGGTAGTGGCTTAGAAATGTGTGTGAGGCTTCTTGGAGAAACCACTTCCTCCCCTCTTGGCCGACCCCTTCTCTCTCCTCTCTCCCTCTCTCCCTCTCTTTCTCTTCTTTTCTCCTCCATGGAAGACAACTCAAGCTCTCTCCCTTCTCTCTAAAAATTGAAGCTCTTAAGCTTAGATTTGGACAGGACTAAAGGAGTAATTCTTCTACTTGATTAAGGCATCGCTTCCAACAAAAAAGATTTTTTATTCGTCAAGTTCGAACATTAAGGGTGTGTCAAAGCTTGAATTTTTGACTCACCGAGATAGGATTTTTGACTAATCTTAAATAAACATTATGGATATGTGATTAATTGCTCTCATTAGAGTAAAATGATATGAAACCCCTTTGTTTTTTTTTTTGAAAAAAAAACTAGTTTTATGGAGGTTTTGAGAGTTGGTATTTGGAAGGAGTTGAGTAAGAAATTGTGAACTTAATTGAGTTAAGTGAAGTTTGGGTGTTAGTATGTGTTGGAATTTGTCTTGAATTGGAAACCCTAGTTATTGGAAAAAAAATTAGAGATTTTGGGGTTTGATGTGTTAATTGAGCTTGATTGTGAAATTACAGAATTAATTGGAGATTTGGTGTAAATGTATGTTGAAATGTGAATGATTGATAAGAAGGGGTTAATCCCCATCCAGGAAATTGAAAGACATATGCACGTGTTGCATTGTGATAATTGTGATATGTTTAAAGTTAATCTATGTGAATGTTAAATTGTTGATTAATAAGCCTTTATGGCTATGTTAGCCTTTGTGGCAATCTTAGCCTGTGTAATGTACTTAGCCTATGTGGCAATAATAGCTTGTGTAGCGATATTAGCCTGTGTGGCGTAATTAGCCTGTATGGCAATAATAGCTTGTGTGACATCACTAGCCTATGTGGTAACTTTTAGTCGATATGTCATATCTCGTCTGTGTGGCCTCCCTCTCTTGAGTGGCGTCAGTTGCTTGTGTGGCATTTACTCGAAAATAGTGATTTGGCCTGAGTGGCAACACGTGACTAATAAAGTCCTTGGGATGTGAATTTGAGGAACTTGTTGAGGATCGAAAAGACATAAAAGTTCGTGTTGATTGTTTATAAGTAATGAGAACGTGTATTCTGATGAGCTCACGAAATTGCTTATTTGCGATATTGTTGCGTAAACTACTTTTTATATATCATGCAATTATTCATGTTTAGTCATATCCTACTGAGCCTCAGTTCACAGTATTCGTATAGACCTCTTTCAGGTGTTGGAGGATATTCCACAGTTTAATGGCAAGGGACAAGTAGTGGTTTTAGTTTCTCAATTTTGAAGCAATGTAATATCATGTTGTGTTATCATACTATGGAACATTGGGTCATGTATGATGTTTGATTAACTTGTTTTGTGCTTGAATTCTCAACGGTTGTAAGGCCATAAGGCTATGTACTAAGTGTTGGATGTATGTTTCGGGCTGAATGTGTATAAAATATCCTTGTTTGGATGGATGTTGGAGTTTCAATCTCCTTGTTTTGATAATTAAAAATATCTTTCATATCAAATTTGATGATTTTCTAAGGTTCTTGTACGACTTTCTTGCTAAAAGTCAATTTGATTAAGGCTTCAAAATACTGAAAAACAAAATGGAACATAGGAGCAAACCACTTGGGTGGTCTTTTGTGGGTTGTAGTTTCTCGTTGAATGTCAAAATATACTGCGAGTAATGAAAGACCGATCGAGCGGTCTGTTTGTTGGGGTATTTTTTTAAGTTTTCATGTTTTGCTTCTATTTTCAAATTGATTTGTCTCTTTCCCTTTTTACCCATTTTTGGTCATTCTTATGTACAAATTGGAGTCCCGGAAACCTACTTTCCAAATATTTTATTCTTTCTAAAAATGATTCCTTTGGTTTGAGAAGTGGTGTTGTGGTTAAAAGAATACGTTTCTGTATGGTTTGCCTGGTCACGGTTTTCGGGGGCGTGACAAGAAGTGTTAGGGATATATGCTAAACGCTACATTTCTATGTAATGGGTTTTGGTATTTATTTTGTTCATTAATAAAATTTGTTATTTTTATTTTAATAAGTATCTGTATAAGTAATGTTTGCAATACATTATTTATTTCATATCATGCATATGTGTTCTTTTATTTTACATAATAGATGATCTGGTGTGTAAAGTTTAGCTTGCACATAGAAGATCAAATTATTTGTTACTGTAAATATAAGTTTTTTATTCACAGTTTTACATAGAATTAGACACACAATCGGTAGGACTGTTTCACATTGTTGTAATAGGTTTATCTTGATTATGAAAAATAGTATAGTTTTAATTTACTGTGTTTGTACATTTGATGTATATTGAACAGCACCATTTTAGGGTAATTACTTTTATACTAACTGTATAAAATAATTAATACCTCATGATTATTATAATGATTATTATGCTCTTATTCTCAATGTAATTATTAGGCACACACATTAAGGGCCCGTTTGGTAACGTTTATGTTTTTTGTTTTCTGTTTTTGTTTTAAAATTTTTTGTAAACTATAAACAAAAACCTGTTTGGTAATTATTTTTATTTTCAAAAAACTATAAACAGTTTTCAAAATTTACAAAATTTTTAGAAACAGAAAAAATGTGTTTTCACTTGTTTTGTAAACACGTTTTAATTGTATTTTTTTCACTACCTCCGACTATTATACCCAGCTATCGCCTTCGACCACCGCCTTCGACTACCACATTCAGTCACCCTCTTCAGCCACCACCTCCGACTATCGTCTCGATTTTTACCAACCATATTTGACCACATTTGATCACAATCGCTGCTTCTTACTATCTTTGTGGCTAACACCTCTAATCACCATCTCCAACTACTACCTCCGACCACCATCGCTATATCTTACTATCATCTCTGACTAACACCCTTGGTCACCACCATCCGGCCACCACCGCCGACCACCCGCTCCGATCACCGCCTTCGACCACTATTTTCGATCACCATCTCTACCTCTTGCTATCATCACCGGATAACACCTCCGACCACCACCTCCGACTATTGTATTCATCCGCAACCTCCAACTAATACTTTCCAAACATTTATGTGCCAAACATGTTTTAATTTTTTATTTTTTATAAAAATAAACAAAAATATATTTTTTATTTTTTGTAAACAAAAAATAAAAAACTATAAACGTTACCAAACGGCTCCTAAGTGTTTGTTATTTTGATTTATAAAAGAGTGGGATCTTTTATAGATTAATAAGCTCGGTGAATTAGATAACAGCATTATGTGTATGGTGAATATTAATTTTTAATAGAGTCTACATTCTAGTATAGGGATTGACAATACCCTTTTAAGAACTTATAATTTTTAATTATATCAAACCCTACATGTAGATTTTATTTCCAACATATCAAATAAGTTAAATAAAATGTCTTAAAAGAATTATAAGTGGTCGATTAAATAAAATTGTTAGTAATTTAATTTAATTAATGAGTATTTATAATCATATCGTGGGGTGATAAATAAGCATTTAGTATTATAGAGTTCAAAATTATTTTTTGAGATAAAATCAGAACTGCAATTATAATTATTTAGTAATATGAATTGTAATTTATGGAATTAAAATTTAATTCGGATTAAATTACGTTTTTCTAATTACATAAGGAGCTCGAATCTTATTTACTCATCAAGTCCTTGCTGTGGCCTATTTATATGTAGCTATACATCTTTGGTAGCTAGGGTTTATGATTTCACTTGTGATATTAGAATACAGCGGTGGCTGAGATAGTTTAGGTCACAAAATTTGGAACCCATCCTCTGTTCGTGATCAGGCATATGAAATGTTGTTGAAGACTTGAGGCATAGTTTAGTCTCTGCTCGTGTACATTCATTTGGAAGATATTTGTTTGAGCACAGAGACGAGATCAAATCAGAGATATCTCGAAGGTATAATCCTTATTCCGCCATGTAGAGTTTATCGAGTTATCAATTTTTTCAATATAATCTGTATGCGCTATCATCGGTTTGTAGGACTTCATTTCACAACAAGAAGTTGTTCTCTAAGGTAACCTCCTAGGCTTGAAGATAATTTCTAGGGTAACAACCTAGGTTTGAGAATGATTTCTAAGTTAATTAACTAGGTTAAAAATTATTTTCTAGAATAACCACCTAGATTGCAGAATGGTTTTCTAAGGTAATCACCTAGATTTAATGATATTAGATAGGATAACCACCTAGGTTGGAGAATGATTTCTATATAACAATGTAACTTTGAAAATAATTTCTAAGTAATCACCTAAACCTAATGATGATTTTTAGGGTAACCACCTAAGTTTTGAAGATGGTTCCTAGGTAACTACTTAACTTTGAATATGATTTTTTGGGTAACAACCTTGGGTTGATGATGATTTTTAGAGTAACGACCTAAATTTTAAAGTCATGAATAGGCTAACCACATAATTGTTTTGCGGGTAACCAGATGGTGTACTACAATAACTATGTAAAGCTTGTGGGGTAACCATCGTATTTGTTAGTGACTAAAGTTATATATGGTTTGAGGTGTGTAGACCATGTCTAGCACGCCACACCAATGAGAGGTTCATCAAGTAAGAATGATTTTGTAAGCGATTGTGGCTAAATCAAGGCTTTTGGTATGGTTGAAAAGCATGCCACCATGTAGGTGAAGTGAAGTTATGGTACAGTTGACCAGCACGTCACCATACTTGAAAGGTTCAAAGTTTGATGTGGTTGCTGCATACATACTCAAGTGGTTATGGTATGGTTAGCTGGGAATGCCACCGTACTTGAGGGGTTAGCTGGTATGCAACCATACTTGAGGGGTTCAAAGTTTTGTGTGGTTGGCTGGCATGCCTCCACATTCAAGTGGTTACGGTGCAATTAGATGGAACGCCATCATACTTAAGGGATCAAAATGTCAATGTAGTTGGTTGGCATGCCTTCACATTCTAGTTTCAATATGATTGGTTGGCACGCCATTATGGATAATATTTTTTGATATGCTCATAGTTAGCATACAAATAGCTTTTTTCGATTTTCTCAGCTTGGAAATAGAATTGCAAACACATTCAAATGGTGGTAGAATCGAAAGCCGTCATTTTGAATGATAGTTGAATTATTAACATGTTTGACTAGTGACAGAACCTGTGACGCTCCTACTTTTAGAGACATCTTAAGTTACATAAGATATTGTTTCCTTAATTAATTTCAAGAAAATAGCTCATAAATGTTTTTTAATAACTATTCGGATTCAAAAAGTTAAACCAAATGGAGGATAAGCTTCATCATTATAATCAAAATGTCTTCAAAATAATACAACCCAAAAGTTCTTTTTAATGATTGAAAGTTAATATTACATTCCAAGGTCAACCACAAAGTTCTTCAAGGGTTTCCTCTAAGGGTGCTGCACCAGTTGCCAACCAAAGTTTTGCGGCGTACTCTATCTTCGCATCTTCATAAAATTCTTCTTCACCTGGCATAAGACACCATAAGCTGCGAAGCCCAATAAGAACAAGCAATACCCTACTATTCTACTTTTATCATACATAATCAAGCAACACAATATACATATATGATGAAAACAGTTAAGGATAACAAAGTAAAGTTCACAAAGTTATTTGATCGTTGTTTAAGTGAGATTGTTTTCCCTGGTATCACTAAGAGATCCCATCCCATATTTATCGCCACGTTTTCACAATGGGCACTCACTTCCATAGTACCATTACATTCTCATGCACTCTTGTTGCCATAAAACTTATCCCTATCGCATCACCCTTCTTGTCCAGTACTACATATACTCGACTAAGTGCCATGATACGCAGTTTACCGTCATCAGTACTCTTCCTGTTCCATACTACTTGTACGCAGCTAAGTGCCTTGAGACAGATCGAGACAAGGCACGACTCACGATATAGCACAACTTAAGATGTACATGGAACCATCCTCAACTCCACAACATAACACACAAACCCGAATCCACGCCAAACTACAATTCTCTTGAAAAAAAGGTGTCCATTCGAAGTTCAATATTTTGCTTCTGTACATAATCATGGAAAAACTAGCATGCTTTTAATAAAAGATAACCAACATTCTTTAATATGCTCAATACGTTATAATACCTCAAGAAAATCTCATGCATGACAAGTAAAAGGTAAAACACAAGTAGAACACTCATCAATCATTATTTATCTAATTAAACTGAAATTTCAGATTTGAACGATCACTCCTTAAAATACTTTTAAAATATCAAACACCAGTATTCTATCACAAAATTTGACAGGAAAATAGATATACATGTTAGGAAACTTTTCCATGAAGAAAGATAAGTTGTGGGAAGCTTCTAAACAAGGGAAAAATTATGTTGAACAGGAATTGTCCGAAAATGATCCTATTTAGGAGAAATGAAGTTTACGAAACTTCGTTAGCCAAATCTCTTCAAATAAATTTTAAATTAAACATAAATCAAACATATAGCTCAGGAAATAAAGTTTGACCTGGTGGAATTTTTTTGAATTTTTCTAAAAAAACATCAAAATAGTTTATTTTTCTACCAACTTGACACAAAACCATAAAAGTTTTGTTTAGAAGACTAAAATATATTTTGAAGTCCTACCAAGAATGACACCTGTTAAAAACATCCTAATAAATCTCAATAAAAATAGGTTTGGAAAAAGACTATATTTGGTTGGTTTGAAATTTCAGGTAAAATGGATAAAAAGACTTTCTTTGATTTTCTTCGGTAAACTTGTTTCCTTTCCTTCTTACATTAAACTAGAGGTGCATACCCTCAAATATACGTCAAAAACAGAGCGATCCAAAGACTTAAAATTATGCATTTAACATATCTTTACAAAATCTAGAGAGAACAAAGAAAACAACAAAGTTTAACACAACTGATTTCTACTAGTTCTTCATTTCGGTTCTTCATTAATCCTTCTTGGTTCTAGGTTTTTTTTTTCTTTGGTCTTATTAAATGTTGTTTGAGAGGTGCTAGAAGAGAGAAAGGTGAAGTGCTAAGAAGTTCCTACCTTGTAGTGTTTTGATCAAAGAACATAAGGACTTAGCTTCAACCTAACAACTTCACTTCTTTCTTCTTCTTCTTCTTCTTGAACTCACTCTATTACCTCTCCTAGAGTGGCTGGAGCAAAGACAGAAGCAAGGGGAATTTGTTGGCTCTTTAAGTAGGCAATTTGGTCCAGAGTAGTCTTCTAGCATAGGTCACCAAGGAGTACCAAATAGTGACACTTGATGAAAGACTTTGATGGACATGATGGATAAAGCGAGATATGAGAGAGATATGAATTTTTCAACTTAGGTTTGAAAATTTTGAAAACTTGATTGATATCGTAGCCGATCTTACCGACCTGCGTACGCTCAAAGAAATCCATCGGCAAATTCATTACTTTGGTAAAAACATACGTCGAAATCTTGGCGTCGACGCGCGTAGTCATAAACAACACTAAGAATTGCCGTAGCCATCCAAAGGCTGTCTCGAATACAATAAAGACCAGCATTACCAAGCAAATTACAAAAAAGGTATCGTATGCCTTGTAGTAGAGAACTTTGTCAGACAAAACACGCCAGAACAGAATTGGAGTGAGTGACATGAATCCGAGTACAATCGCGCAAATAGCCACGTCCCGTACAATCCAGCGTTCGCGAAAGAGTAGTGCAGTAATAAAACCGAAGCCGAAGGGTTGCGTCTCGTCCGCTAAATCGTAATTGCGCTTGAGCAGCACTACATCGCCAGTCCAAGATTTTTCAAATCTCACTCTGTCGATGACCAGAGGAGCATCTTCGTGAGCGTTGGGGTCCTGCAAGACAACTCGAATTCCATCGGAGTCGGACTCTTCCTCCACGCGAAGCACTACCATACATTGCCCGCTCTTCAGGCGCGCTATTACCGGCAATGCTTTTTTTAGGTGAGCGAGGCCCTTCCACCCGAGCCTAACCTGTTTCGCCTTCAGGCCAACCGACTGCGCGCAATGAATTATTTGCGCCGCGGTCACCTCGTCTCCGCTTAACAAGTTGTCCTTTATAAGCTGCGGTACTGTTAGATGCATGCCATGATGCCGGGCCACGATAGCAAGGCAGCTGAGGCCTGAGGGTTCGCGCGACCCGAGTTGAGCTTCTACAGCTGTGTTCGAAGCCTGCATCGCTGATCCAATCGTCCCTTTCGCAGCGAGCATTCACCAAATAGGCGCAAAATTACGTCCCCTTGGTCCACCATGCAGGCCGCCGTTCACCATTATCGTCAGTTCTCCAGAAAGTTGTAGGATAACTTGATGCTATCGTCTAGCCAATACCTCTTCACAACAGACGCCGAACACCTAAAAATACGGCATGATTAAGGGCACCGCTCGACTGTTTCTCCAACTCTCGCCGCGTCCATGAGACGCGTCATATCCGTCGGTCAACGCAAGGGCGGTGTCGGCAAGACCACGATCGCCGTTTGCGTCGCGGCGGAATTCGCCAGCCGCGGCTACGAGGTTGCACTGGTCGATGCCGATCCACAAAAATCCGCTTGCGCCTGGGCGCAACCAGGCAATCTCGCTTTTCCCGTTTACGAGGTTCCGTTGGCGGATCAGAGCGTTACGTCTTGGGCCCAAATTGTTCGGACGATTCCTGAGCGCGCCATCATTATCGACAGCGCACCCAACGACCGCTCGTTGGGAGCCACCATCGCCCTCTCCGACGTACTGCTGATACCCTGTACACCTTCGGGAATCGACCTCGACTCAACCGAACGCACGATTGAAATCGTCAAAGCAGTCCAAGCACGTCGCCGCACCGGACCCTACTCGGTGTTGGTGCCCAACCGGGTCAACGCGCGCACACTGGAAGGCCAACAACTCATCGGCGAGCTCAAGGCCTTCGGTATTCCAATCGGTCCTCCCATCGGCCATCGAGCCGCATTTGTTCGAGCCTTTACGGACGGCATCGCGGTCAATGACATGAAACTGGCTCAAAGCGCCCGCCAAGAGATCGGCGGATTATGTGACTTTATAGAGCGCGCGCTGCGCAACGGTGTCACCGGCTCGGTCGGCCAATTTTAGTGAGCAGACGCTTTCTTTGCCGTGCCTTAAAACGCGAACAAAAATAACCCGTCAGCACAACCTTCACAAGCACTCCTTCTATTTGAGGTCTAGCATCGGAGATGCGCCTTGTGCAGCCCGTTCTGGATCGCCATGGCCGAGACCAGCGCCAGGCCGACCACCAGCGTCACCACGCTTTCATCCGCATGGAACGGACCGTGGTGAAGCGCGAAGATCGCCACGCCCGTAAACAGAGCAAGCTTGAC
>JAOTRH010040821.1:0-20215 GCA_034768845.1 Heliamphora exappendiculata
AACAAGTAGCAAATAAAAGGTAGATCTGAGAGATCTATTTTGCTTTTAGCATTTTGTAGCTTATTTCTTTATTTAGAGTTTGGGACTTGCGTGCCCACCCTTTATTTCTAAAACCTTGTGATTGCAGTTGAAATAATGAAAATTCCACATTTATCTGAAAATGGTTCCCAATTATTTAAAGTTTTTCAATTCTTGCAATTAAACAACTTTATTACAAAAACTCAAAAATAAATTTGTATTGATCATTACTTGGATTGAAAGATGACTAAAACGAAGAAGGTGGCTGAATTTCTTGAAAGAAGCTACCTACGTATCCTAAAAAGTGGAATTATGCTAAAATATAGTTCAGGCTCGATTCATTCTCAGGTATTAACACTCTCCTTTTGTGATACCCTTTACTTTTTTTCAAGATCGCCTATTCATGTTTTTGGCCTTTTAGGCTGCTCTAACTGTTGCTTGGGCCGCCTTTTCAATTTTCAACCTAGCAAGCTTTTATCTTATTTTATTTTTCTCTCAAGGTAGTACTTTTTGTGTTGGTTCAAGTTGATTGGAGTGGAGAATGTATTGCCATCCAGGTCCATGATGATTAGAGCACTACCGATCATAATAGTCTTGATCAGATACGGCCCAGCACAATTTGGTTTAAACTTTTTCCTTGGATCAAATACAGGAGCCTTGATCTTCTTAAAAACTAAGTCACCTTCTCTCAAGGGCCGGGTCTTGACCGTCTTGTTGAACGCATGAGATATCCTCTTTGGTACCCTTGTATGTGAAATAGAATTTGTAGTCTTCTTTCATCGAATAAGAGAAGCTCCTCCATCTAATTCTTCTGCCATTCTGCTGTGGGTTGAGCCACGTCTTATACATCTTGATCCTTTCAAAGAGTTTCTACAGTGCTATGATATGGATGTCTTGATCTTTGAACTTCACAATCATATCGCCTGCATACACTTTAACTTCCTTGTGTATCATGTCATGCAACAAGATAGTTGCAGCCCTTTTGATAGGTTGCCCCTACATTCTTCAAATCTAATGGCATTATGCGGTAATAATAGGTGCCCCACGGTGTAATGAATGTTATCTTTTCTCTGCCTTCAGGGTCCATTAAGATCTGATTATACCCAGAGAAGACATCTATGAATAAAAAAAAGAGCGTGCCCCACTGTGCTATCTACCAAGACATTAATGTGCGGCAATGGAAAGTTGTCCATTGGACTAGTCTTGTTGAGATTTCAAAAATTCACACAGACACTGATGCATCCATCCTTCTTCAAGACTGGCACTATATTAGCCACCCACTTCGGATACTCGATTACCATAAGAAATCCAGCGTCGATCTGCTTGGTGACTTCTTATTTGATCTTCAGAGCCCATTCTAGTCGTATTCTTCTCAATTCCTGTTTAATCGGTTTGGCATTGGGATGCAAAGAAATATGGTGTTAGATAATATTATGATCAATTTTGGGCATATTCTCGTATAATCATACAAAAATGTCTTTGAATTCATTTAATAAAATCATTAATTGTTCACATTCAACTGAAAATAAAAAAATAACCAATTTGAATAATTTGTCGGTTAATTTCATTACCCAGGTTTATTGACAATTTTCTTCAATTATTAGTTGGGTACGCATTTCTTCTTCTCTTTTTTATTAAAGCCTGTAATATTTTGGGGACTTTCCATTCGAATTGAAAATCATCAGAAAGCATACAAAATAAATGAAGCAACGCAGAATAATCAGAACTTTCGTTTATTTTATTAATATCAAAGAGAGCAGGGATTACAAAATTGAAAGCAAAAGAAGAAAGTGCACAGATAGACGTGCCCTCTGTTAGCCGAAGGGCTTTTTTATTTTAATTTTGAAGATTTTCATAATTCATTTTCTAAGAATAAATGGCTTTAAAAAAATAATATCTTTATATTTTCAAAATGAAAGTGTTAACACATTTTGAACAAATGATTTGACACCTTAGCCAAAAAAAAATGACTTATCTTTTAAGAGGATTAAAACACTTAAGTATTCTTGCATGAGAATATTTTGTGTTAAACTCCATTGAAAAATAAGTTTAAACACTTTTAAGGTAAAGTATACTTGAATCACATCAAGTGTGTCAACCCCTTTGAATAAATATTTTGACACCTTAACTGTTTTATAAAATCATCCTTTTAGGTATCAAAGTTAGTGTCGACACAAACAAGTTTTATGTTAACACAAAAGAGCCGTAGCTCTCAAAACGCAAACTGAGTCGACACAAATAAGTTTTGTGTCAATACAAAAGTGTTTCTCACTTTTGGTATCCAAAATTTTGGGCCGACACAAATGAAAAACATGTCAACACAAAAGAATTGAGGCCACCTCTAGCATTTGAGGTGTCGACACCAATTGAAGATGAGTCGACACAAAAGTCTCGAGCCTGCCTGAAGAATTTGTGGTGTCGACACCAAAGACCTCAATGGTGACACAAATATACTGAGACTTCTTGTAGAATTTAGTGTCGACACCAAAGAAGACATGAGTCGACACAAAGTGCCTCCTCCGGATGCTAAAGTTTCAAACGAGTTCACACCATATTTAAATGTGTCGACACCATGTTGTTGGTAAGGTAGAGTGCAGAAATTGTGTCGACCCCTCAGTAAATTTGTATCGACCCAACCACTTAAGGGATTCTGCCCAGACAATTTGTGTTGACAGCAAAAGTCTTTGTATCGACACCGGCGATGGAAATTCAAATTTGCGGCAGACCTCAATAGTTGAATTTTTGGCATTTATTGCTCCCACCTACCTCCAACGGTCATAAATGCACAAGAGCTTATATAAGGAGTAACTTTTCAGCATTTACTCCAACTAGAGACATACATTTACTATTCTATTGCTTGAATCAAACTCAGAATTCTCAAGCCCTCATTTATTGCTGAATCTCCAGCTCTTGTTCCTCATCTCTCTTTACCTTCTCATTGGTTGTAAATTTTTTCTGTAAAGAGAGTGAGTATTTTTTATTTATACACTTCATTTATTATAATCAAGGATGAGTCACCCTTTATCCTTTGAGTGAGTGAGTAAATCTCATCAAAGATGAGTTCAAGAGAGATTAGAAGAAAATAGAAGATTATTTTCATAGGATTTTCTTGAAGCTGTTTTAGGCTTGTGAATGTGTCCGTAAACATTCAGTTTACTCAAGAAAAGTCTTGAAGTTGTAAAGACTTGGAATGCGCCCGTGAAGCATTCTAGATAGTGAAAATACTCAAGGGAGAACTTGAGTAGTGGACTTAGGCTTTGAAGAAGCCAAACCACTATAAATCTTTGGTGTCTGGTTCTATCTCTCTATCCCTAACCTCTTTAATATTTGCACTGATTTAATCTTTGATTAAATTGTTATATTTATTTGTTTTATTAAAAGGTTTTTGAAAAGGTTTCCAAAATTGTTATTTTGTTTTTAAAACCTAATTCACCCCCTCTCTGGTTGCGTAGAACTAACATCCTCGAACTCGACATCCAACTAATCAGAACAAAGCAAAAACTTACAAGACTCTGACTTGACTCGAGACTTGAATCATGTAAGATATAAGAATTTAAAAATCAACTGTGACATTTGGTGCAGATGGAGGTGGAATGACTTTATTGTCAATGAGATTCTGAATGTCATGGCAGAGTTTCAGACTGTTATCAGTTGGGTATCCATGGCTCTGATGGTATAAGCAATATTGGGTGGGATCGTAGGTAACGGTAAATGGTTAGGAGGCGTCATTGGATCAAGAAGCTTTATCAGCTCTTTCTTGACAAGTCGATTCAGGGCTATGGACAGAGAGATATTAAGGGGAGTGAAAACTCTCCTTTGCATTTTTGACTATGACAGCTTGTTATTTTTGGGAGGAAGTGATGAAGGTGAAGAATTGGATCGGTCTGATTGGGGGTTCAGCAAATTGACCTCGTAAGAGCGAGATGTAAGGCTAGTAGAAGAGGTGAGATGGTTTAGGTTGTTAGATGGATAAGGTCTTTTTGACTTTTGGCTCAGCTCGGCTTCATCGATATCACCAGACTAGATTGCATCTTCTATCTAAACCCCAGCATCAAACAACTACTCGAATATGGAGAGCAGCTATGTGATCAGATAACGCTTCAGATGAGATTGGAGATTCTTGACTAGAATCCTCACCTGCTCTTTTTCTATTTGGCCGATTTGTCATTTTAACTGCCTTTCCCCTCTACCTGGTCAGAAAGTCCACAAATGACTCTCAGCTTTCTTGACGAGTGGTTTTTGGCTCCCAAGTGGTCACGTCCAGTTGGATATTATAACTGTACTGACTGACAAATACCATAGCTATGTTCTCCAAGGTTCTGGTCTTTGCTGCATCGATGGAGAGAAACCATTTCTGGGCTATCCCAAAAAGAGATCGGTGAAAGAGCTGGGCCTTTAGCTAGTCATCAATTCCAATTAGCGACAAGGTACCAACGTATATTTAGAGATGAATTCTAGGATCTCTGATTTCATCAAATTTTTACATGTCAGGCATTTTAAACTTATTCGGGAGCTAGGCATCTGGAAACAGGCATAGTCCCCCTACATCGAGTATATATTCCTCAACTCCCTTGGCCTTTCTAAGGACCTTCTTCGTCCGATTATTCTTCTCAACCAATGCAGATTCTTTGGACCGAGTAGTGTTTTCTTCCTCAACTATCACTTGACTAGGGATCTGTGGTGGTGATAGAACAACTTGTGGTCCATCGGGAACCTAATTGTTATTCCAAAAGTCTTTTTTGTTACGATTCGGGTCGTCATACTGTTCATTTAGTAATGGAAAATAGGCTGGAGTCTCCTGGATCTATGTTTAATATTGCACCTGAGCTTAGGTCTGCTGCTCAACGGCTCTCTATTTATCAGTGATCGCCCTCATCAGGGCTATCAGATTCACCTCATTTTTTACCATTTCAAACGATTCAGCTGATTGTTCAGATACCCTATAGAGTCTGCCTCTTACTAATCTAGCCCAAACACGTGTTGCTGTAATCATTCTGGCTCAATGGTCTAAACTTGAAGAAAACCTAGATCCCAAAAGTAGAGTAACCAGTATCAAACAGTTCTCAAAAAAGAATTCTAACGACAGATAGCAAACATCTCATATACCCAAAATAGCCAATCACTGAAACTAAAGCAATGCCCCTACCGGGCTCATACTGGCAGCATAACAATTAGACACCCAAAAATTAGGATGATGGCTAAGAAGGAAAATAATCAAATTTTAGAGGGAAGGTTTATCCAAAGAATCTAAACGGAGAAACGGGTAGCACTCAAACAAGAAAATATAACTAAGCCAAAGGGTCCGATTTGACCTAAGATTATAAGGAAAAACAGGCAGCACTCCAGTAGGAAAGCAAAACTAGTTGATACTGGTCTAACAACGATTCGAAGGATGCGAGCCTAATACAACAATGGGAAAAAAACTAATAACCCAGGAAGAACCCAGAAGAAAGAGAAACTATCTTAGAAGCTTCAAAACAAAACACGGGCATGACCCCGAGAAGAAAACTAATGGCAAGAAAGCCAGACAATGTGAAAATAAAAACCTGGGTAAGAACCCGAAGGAAAGGCTAACTTAAACAACAAAGGATAATAGATAACCTGGGCCAAACTCGAAAAAGGAACTAGCTTAAACCGAACAAACAAACCTAACAAACGGAAACTAAACATACAATTAACAAAATACATAATCTTACTGGGTTAGCAGCACCTAATGGGGGGTTTCTAAACTACTATATGCAAAGAGGTCGATTTTGGTCAACAATCAGGGTACCTTTTGAATAGAGCCGGGTATATACCTTCCATACCTAGTGTGGTGCAAGACATGGTCAAGTAATACGTTCGAACTCTGTTACTGCACCTATAAAAGTGTATAGTCAGTAAAGTTTGCCCGTCTTTCCAACAATCTCCGAAACGGATGAACGTTCGAGACATTAGGTTGACCAGGTGGGGGCATTAAGAACAATACACATGCATGCGAGAATGCAAATAAAAAATACATATTAAGAACCAATGATGCTTTCAAGTCTAGCTCTCTTAATTGACTTTGTAAACCAGCCTCTACCAGAGTCGCCAGAAAATACTGTGGCCTCGGCATTTTGAGATTTTTCAGTAGTTCAAAAATAAGGGAATTCAAATGATATTTGAAAAATATTTTAACATCTTGAAAGCCAGATTTTAAAAATTCTTTTTTATTGAAAATAGAGTCGCCACTTAATTTTTAATAAAAATCAAGAAAAATAAAAATAGCTACTGATCTTTAAAGCGTTTAACTAGAAAAAATGAGTTCAGGGATTAAGGTACAAATCGAAGAAAGTATTAAGCACTCCGTTCGCCTAACCGTGAGATTGGCATATACTAATCATCATTTGTTCTTAATAAGATTTCTCAAATGCATGCAAATAAATAAAATAGAGACAAAGAGGGAATATCAAAAATCAAATAAAAAAATACATAACATGTGTATATAGAATACCAAAACAAAGCAAATAAAGAAATAAAATTCAAAGTCCTATGACATGTAATTTTTAACTAAAGGATTCATGGAACAAATCTACATACAATATCATTAAAACAATCTAAACTAGTATAATTCAAATAGAAGAACAAAAATATGCTAAAGTGTTACCAAAATAAAATAAACATAAATTGCTAAAATAACCTCAAACTATATTAACATACTTAACATGCATATTATCAAATTATCTAAAAGTATAACTAAAATAAAAAGTATATGAAAATCCTATATGAAATTAAGATTTTCATATCCTATATGAAAATCTTTATTTGGTAAAAATAAAGTTTACCAAATAAAGATAATAAAACTAATAACAAGTGCTTTATGTATTAACATGATAAGAGAATATTTAAAATTTTAATTTAAAATAAAAAAAATAAAAAGAAAGCTTATAAAAAAAATTAAGCCAAAATAAGAATGTTAAAAAATGCTTAGAAAAACTACTCAAAAAAAGAAAAAAAATTAACTACGTACATTTTATATTTTAAACAAAACAAAAGAGAAGAAAAGAAAATAAAATGAAATGAACAAGAGAGTTTAAACTACTATTAAAAAAAAATTACATTAACATTTAAAGGTGAAAACTAGTATCAAAGATTTTTTGTGATTTTTTGAGGTTAAAAAAATAAAAATAAATAAAAATAAAATAAGTACAATGAAAGAAAAATTAAGCTAACACTTAAAAGAAAAAGAAAAAAAACAGAAAAAATAGAACATTACAAGGAAAATAAAGCTAAATATTAAAAGAAAAAGAAAAAGAAAATAAAATAAAACATTACAAGAAAAATAAAACTAATATTAAAAGAAGAGAAAAAGAAATACTAACAAAGAAAAATTAAACTAACATTAAAAGAAAAAATAAAAAGAAAATAGAAAGTTAGTAAAAGAATATTAAACTAATATTGAAAGAAAAATAAAAAAAATATAGGTGTAATATTGACAATTACAACCATATTTATGTAAATGCTTGAATTTTAATAATAACAATATCGTTAGTTGTATTATTAAATTATGTTATCACTATTTAATGTATTAACAAATTTAATACAAGTAAGCAAATAAATTAAACAAGCTAAGAATGTCTACTTTACCAAATTAAACACATTAAAAATAATTAAAACAACTATATAAGCAATGTAAATGATGAAATAATCAAATTAACCCGGTCACTCTAAAAAGATAGGAAATGGAGCTAGAAGAACCGGGAATCCAAATAAAGTACCTGAATCGCTAAGGAATCCTCGAGTCGGGGAATGGTGATGGGCAATTCGATCATCGAGCGATAATCCAAGCTAGGGTTTCAAAATTTTGGTGTCAGGGGTTTGGCTCTCGGTACTTCGGCAGAGTTTCGGCGTCGGGGTTCAGACTCGCTCAGTGACTCGGCAGAGTTTTTCCCTATAAAATTCCTCTCTTATCTCCCGAAAACGTACAAGGGGTACAGTATTTATAGAATTTTTCAACCAATTAAATGATGGCACGTTTTAGGACACGCTAGGATCTTTCAAGGTGGCGGTTGCCACATCATGAGTCGGCGGTCGCTATTTCAGGAGAGCATCCACAAGCTTCTTATGGCGGTTGCCACTATGCAAGTTGGCGGTCACTGGGTTATGGGCATGGTGGTCACCACAAAAAGTGGAAGCTTTCAAGAGGTTATATTGGCGGACACCACAATGAACATGGCGACCCCAAGGTTCCAATATAGCGGTTCAATAATAATTTTACTAGCTTGAAAGTTTTGATCATTGGGTTAAAAAATCAAGCTTGGATAATTTTTTGAGGATCGTACTGAAGCACCATTCCAATTGCTTTTAACATTGGATTCACTTAAGATTAGGTGGGGTCAAATTGGAGTATCTACAACTGCCGCCATTCCTGTGTGCTGCCGCTTGGAACCGCCAACTTCCTGAGGCTTTTTCGACTTTTTTTCGAACTCTATTTTCGACGTACTTTATACCGTAGAAAAGTTTTTAAATTGTAAAATCTTTCCATCAAAAAACTACTCAAAAACAACTCAAAAAACTGTTGGAAAAATGCCTGGAAGCCACTGCCGCCCCGGGCCTATTTGCCGTCTGTTTGGGTTGTGATTTTGATCTAATTTTTTTTTAAATTTTTACAATATTTTGAGACATATTTTACTGTTATTTTATGTTTAAAAAATAGCCTAAAAAATAGTCTAAAAATAGCCCAAAAAATCATAAAAATCATCGTCGAATTGTCGCCGACAAAGCCGCTGGAACCGGGCTATTTTGGTAATTTTTTCTCGCTATCTTTAACTTGTTTTTTATGCTATTTTTTATTCATAAATACTACATAAAAATTCACCAGAAAAAATCTTTTAAAACCATTAAAAACTTATAGCAATCCGTGGCCCATAAAAATCCGAAACACTTCCGGTGCTGCCTCCGTTCTTTGTGTTATTGGATATGTTCAACATGTTCTTAAATAATCTAAACATATATTTTAAAAATAAAAACTAGCTATTGTATCGATCATACGTTCCGAAAGCTCACATTCGATCTTTCATGGTTAACCCCCGTGATTAAAAATAATAATCATCATTCACAAACCATTCAATCAAACATGAATTAATGACGATCATAAAACCGTGATTAGAACACCTGCAAAACAAAATTAGCAAAGTTCTAAAACTATCCGATCCCGATAACCGTGAATAAAAAACAAAAAGGCCCAGATACCAATTGTTGGAGGCAAAACTACCTAGATCTTTGTTTTTGCATGTAACACCTCGCTCCCAAATGGCACCAATCCTACACAAAGGGATAAGATCCTGCTGTAGACCGACAGCCCAAGAGATAGACAAGGAGTAAACTTAAACAACCACAAATATCTTAATATCAAAAGAGGTAAACATGAGTCACTAGGGATTCACCATCCCAAGGCATACATTACTTCTAAAAGGTCAAAAACATTCAAATCTTATACATGAAGCTTTGTCAACACTAAAACTAAACAAAAGAAAGACTGGCTAAAATGATTTCCAACACCAGAACCAAAACTACTTGATGACGCCTATGGTGGACCAACTCTTAGCCGTTCCTGGTATCTGCAACCATAGAAGTTATAAGAGAGCGCACTTAGCATTATCATGAATAGAAAAGACAGTTACTTAGGTAAGGATAATTGAAAACTCTTTTTAAAAATAGTTCATCACATTTTTCACGAAATTATAGAAACTGATGCATTTGCATGAACATGAAAACATCACCGATTATGCAGAATCTTCTCAGTATTGCCAACAGAAATATGTTCTTGGCTCAACTTCCACAAATTTAAAATGCATGACCACTTTCTCAAATCTAGACTCAAACCCCAACCATATCCAAGTAGTCGTCAACCTCACAACCGGGAGTTTCAACGGTACCGTAACCTCAATTCTCAATGTACGGATAGCAACATGATGGAATGAGGGCCACTCTCCACCGAGCATGAGTGGTATGTGCTGTCCGGGACTTAGCCCGCAACGCCTTTAAGGCAAAAACTCCTACTTAACGGGAAACGTCCCCTCAAGGGATAAATGAAAAACCCATAGTTGGGTAACCTCCCTCATAAAGGGATATAAAAGGGTCAGAAACCCTTGTAACTTAGAACTTTGGAACAACCACACAACATTAACCATACTTTCATAGTAATATCATGCTAGCTCAAAATATCATGGATAGCACACTTGAATTAAAAATATCATGGCTTTTGAAAACAACAGGTTCATGCGATTGTCAAACATGTCATAATTCAAAACATATGCTTCAAAGCATTTTTAAGCACCATTTACATAAACTCAAGTTCAAGATAATGGCTAAGCACTCTCACCTTATTTTATATGCATATGAATCGAACCTTTTTCAAAGAGCTAAGTTTGCTCCTCGGGTAACAAAACTTCCATGCCTAGCAAGAAAACATGACTTAACCATCAACACGGAGATCTACCCCTCTTAGAACGTGAAGTATTAAAACGATTCTGACCATTGAATATTTTCTTATTTTTTGGGACCATGGTTACTTTTTTTAGGTTTAAGGGGTACTACGCACTTGCCCAATCTTTCACTTGTTTAAGGATTTAACTTAACCATTTATTACTCTCTCCAAATCATTAAAATTTAAAGTACTGCAGCTTCTTGAAGTATTTAGACTTGGAATTTGATTATGATTTTTGGTGATGATTTAGATTAAAATATTGCATACAACTTTTATGTTCAACACCAAAGCCAAAACGTAAGGCAAAAGGGTGAAAAACTTGACGGAATCAAAAACAGTTCAACACTTGCTCAGGGAATTGGTCAGAAAAGTGTCTCTTTTGGTCTCGATTTTGGGGTATCAGATCAAGTCCAAATGAGCCCATGTTTTAGTATATTCTAGCTCAGCATGTCCCCTACAAGTTTCATGTTTAGAGCTAAGGATATTGTTTTGAAACAAGTTAGACTTGTTGGCCATTTTAAAAAGTAGGTTCTGTCAGCTGCCAAAACACAGCATATCCCATTTTGGACAGAGGGTTTGAAATGGTTTTGGAGAATCATACCAAGGCTTTAAGGTCTGATTTTCAGGCAGGCAGTACTTCAATATGTTATCTACAATGTTTATGTAAACCACTTTCGGAATAGGTCATTCAAAATAGGGGTTTTGTGCTACACAAAAATATGTGATAGAAGTGTCCCTTGAGGGCTGAAACGGAACAGAGACTTTGAAAGAGGTTTTGACCTATCTAAACTCAATATTTTGTGCTCATGTTTGGTGGGTATATAGATATACATGCTATCTACAACTTTTATATTTTGGTCAAAACTTGGATCTCATTTTAAACTGGGGCTTTTAGGTCTACACAGTTGACTAGTCTGAAACCAACACACTTTGGTAGAATTGCAATAACTCGAGTTCTACTTACTTAAATGAGCTCAAACCAATTTTGGATGAAAGATAACACAAAAAGATAACTTTGTACATAAAAATCATGCGTTGATCAATGTTCAACATTGAGTTATGATATTTCAAATCTCAGGGTAGAAAGGTTGAAAGGCTCAAATTGAAGGCTATGTTTAGATCTAGTCTCCTAGCATCATGTGTGTTAATGGTTGGTCCATTTTCTTTACATTCATATTTTGTATAGTTAAAAATGAAAACTCCAGAACCTTTTCATGCCATGGATCCATTAGAAAATCTCATAAAAACTTCAAGACACGACAACCTCACCAAGACATTCCTAAAATCTCACCATGACGCTTTTTTGATTCGTATTCGATTATTGATCTTTAATTGGTGTTTTCAAATGATGAAAGAGATGTTTGATAGGTTTAAAATCAGATGTGTTAAAGTCTTGCTTATCTTATATAGATCAATTTTTGATGATTTGGATAAAGGACTTAGCTTTCATGCTCTATGAGTACTCTTAGCTTCATGCTTCTTCTTCCTTCTTTTTCTTTCTTCTCTTTTCTCTCCCTCTCCCTCTCTATATGCACGAAATTATTGACCAAAAAGGGTGGGTTGGGTCTCTTTTTATAGTCAAAAGGCATATAGGATGCTTCCTAGGAAGTTCCCTTAACCATGGGTTAACTAACCTTAGTTACTTTTAAAATTAACTTGAGTTTGATGAAACTTGGCCACCAAGTTCGGCACACTTTCCTAGGTGATTGGCCACTTGAGTATATAAATATATATTTCAAATAATTTTATTTATTTAATTCTAGGAGAAAATTTGGATATTTTTCACTTAGGTTCGTTTTCTTGACTTTTCGAGCTTATCTCTTATCTTAAACAACTTGGGCTTATAACCTTGAGTTCTTAACCTCAATATTAGGGTTTTAATATATGCTTGTGTGTTTTTCCCGCTTTCCCAGATCTTGAGCTGGAAAAGTTAAATGGTCGGGCCGGTTCTTCTTATCGAACTTAGGTTCGAGATTTCGTTTCTTTTGAGATGCTATTTTTTTTATTTGTATCTTGGGTTCGGGTTATTATATTTTACATTCCTTTAAGAAATTTCGTCCTCAAAATTAAATACTGAAACTCAAGCCAATCACTATACCGAAACTATCAGCGATCCCTGTTGCAGACCCAGTGATACCGCACAACAACAGAAATGCCCCAACAACTGAAATCCCAAACCTGTCGTCACACAAGGTAAACACAACTCCACACAAACTGCCCACACGTGTAAGTCCTACTGACTTCACTGTCACCCACGAGACATCCATGAAACATGGGATTAAGATCCAACTCACACTACAAATCCTCAAAACATACTACTCCAGCGATAAACACATCACACAAGACCAATCCACCATGGTACTTGATTCCAAACACTCACTACACCTGAACATAGTAACTACCACCCCTTCGCTCTTACTGCCACAAACTAGCTCAATCACACCTCACCATGCACACCGAGGACTATCTCCACAAGTCCATACACACGACGTCGAACTCCGACATCGATCACATGAAATCACAAGTTCCATGCACAAACTCTACTCGAGTTTTGACGATCGCCAGACGACCACAGACTTTGCTACCACATCATTACCCTACTAATGCTAACAATGCCATCTCAAAGCTGACACGACGCCGATCCACGATCAACAACACAACACCCGACTCCAAAGAGAAGTTCACTTACTCACCTGGACATCAAAGAATAATTTTCATCTCAACAGACCTTCAAGCCTTCATCCTCCACTCAAACTTCTATCACGAACCACAATTCTCACCCAGGAGAAACACTAGGTGATACACCATTGTCCTAGATAAGGTTCCAAACAACTGGAAACCAATTCGGCACCATAGTCACAAAGTCACTTGACCCAAATGAGTCACAATAGCAAAATATTCAGACCCAAAACACCAACCAAGACTAGTATCTTACACTTAAAAATTTTCTCACATCCTGGGCTTATCATGACCCTTCCATTCCAGACCAAATAACCGCGCCAGTCTGAACAGACCACGTCAACCAAGGCTTCTCAAGCATCATATCCTTCCTGATTCATACCTTACCACGCTCTCGGGACTACCATCCAAACAAACGATTATGCCAAAGCACAACACTTACCACAGTCGACAACCACTCCTCGACTCTAAGAACTTTGAACAGTTCAAAGCTCCAAATAGGACCCAAATCCAGAATCACCAAAGTTTATTAGAAACCCACCATATGCATATCATAACCGCACTATTCCAACAAAAATCCTGCTCTGCCACGAGCTAAAAGTACAACCATAACCACATAATCCAGAACAAGCTGTACACAATGTTTAACGATTCTCAGCTGATCACTGTAGAAAGAACACTACATCTCAACACCAATTCCTTTGTCAACAAGAACAAGCAAAAGCATTCCTGGTCCACCAACCTGACCTCACAGGGAACACAACCCCAAATGGTTCAACCATCATACAAAATAAGCCACACTGACTACGTTACCACAACCTATCATGTTTACTACACTCATATGTACTCTTTTACGGTCTTTCACTGTGGATAATACTAACCCCATCATGCGATTCTTTACGATCCCGAACCGCGGGAGCAATCGGATCCCAAGTTATACACACAGATGTTCCACATCCAAGAAGGCACGTAGCCATGAACCAAACGTTGAAGCCACGAAGAAGCAAACCCACAATCACTGGATCACGGCGATACAAGTCCCCGAATCATAACTCCAAGGGTCACAACACGGATAACAAATTCGCAGAGATTTTTGGTCTTAGTACACAACCAAAACCTGAATCGATTAAGAACCCGACATCTCCCTCCAACCGAGATGAAACAACTCACCCAGACAACCATCTACAAAGAAACTCTATCTCTCTCCAGAGAAAAGAAAAGGGTCAACAAAACCCATGACTCAATCTCATTGTACTCCCAGTACTCACAAACACTTAGCCTCTCAAGAATCCTGTGAACTTTACCTTGAAGCCACATCGACCACAGTCAAATAGCTGTCGTTAACCATGATCACGGTACCCTAAATCATCTGCTACATCAAGCTCTCAACTTTTAGACCTCATTTGCACACAGATAGGAACACTACCAATTTGCATACTTGGTACAACACATCCCATACCATAGGATTACAAGCTCATCACCAATCATGCACGGAGACATTCATCAACATTTCCATCGCGCTAAAACCTCACTCCAGAAGGTTGCACTTACTCACCTAACTCTTGCTAGGCAAATCACAACCATGCCACGGCTTCGAGTCCACTGCCCACGAAACTCTCATAGAAAGCGCACGGCACAATACAAAGGGAATCCAATCCTGAGTTCTTCTATCCAGAGTTATCAAGAACTTTCTTAACCATGCAGACATCTTCTGCACTTCCGTACTTTTGCTTTGAAAGCACACATCGATCACATGCATCGTAACCCACGATTTCTCACGTATCGCCCTAGGCTAGCCAAATCACACGGTACATTGCTAAACCTTATTACTCCATACTTCGTTCCGATGGGAAATCAACATTCCTATCTCTGAACCTAAGGTGGAATACAAACAACCTCCAGACATAGCACACTCAGGATACATCATCTTAGCACTAACCAACCACACTCTCGAATTTTTCTATGGTCCCTTCAAACCACATGCACCTAGCACGGTTTCCAAATACGATCTCCTGATCATGAAGATAACAACCAAACCACGAACTTGTGTTTCCTCAAGGTTTGCAAAGAAATCTTCAAATGTTGCCTATGTTCCTCCTCACTCCGAGAGTATATCAAAGTGTCATCTATGAATACAATCACGAATTGGTCTAGAAAACTTTTAAACACTTGATTTATCAAGTCCATAAACACCGCAGGCGCATTCGCTAACCCGAATTGCATCACCATAAATTCATAATGCCCGTAACGAGTTCTAAAGGCAGTCTTGGGTACATATGGCTCTCACACTTTCAATTGATGATATCATGACCTCAAGTTTATCTTTGAGAATACTCTAGTTCCTTGCAATTGGTTGAACAGGTCGTCTATCCTAGGCAAAGGATATTTGTTCTTAACAGTCACCCTATCGTCTATCTTCAACACACAATCTTTACACACACTTTTAATTACTACTCTAACCTTATGACCATCAAAATTAATACCGCCACCTGAACCTAATGCGTCACTGGGGCTAAACATACCACATAGACTAAACGCTCCACAAGTATATGCTTACCTATACCAATCCAAACACAACCCTCGTCATACAACAATATACATTTGCATATTTCCTTCACATACGTACCACTCACCCAACAATACTTTAACCGTACGGTACTAACTCCTAATTCTAAAATCTTTTACCATCATTACTCAATCCCTTCACACATTCTCTGCCGCATAACCAAACCAAAAACTACTTTCGCACTTCAACTATTTCATCTTATCCGCATTTTACCAAGACACTTGATTCACTCAAGGCCAATTTACAAAAATCATACCCATTAATTCGTACAATTTCACTTACGCTTCCACTATTCTCATCCAAACACTTATTCCTCCCGCGTACTCATACTATGTTCCTTCGTAACTCCACCAGAAATACTAGAATTATATCACCCTTCAACTTCTCATCCACACATTTTCATGAGAAAATTCCTTCTCTATACAATCAACCTTTATGCACTAATCTAAACAGGTTTTTCCTAACGGGTCACATCACAAAAGGTTTTTGAAAGTAACTTCCTTGTGACTCACAATGATACCATAACGAAAATCGAATACCAACTCCATATGAGTTACACAGTCTAGATGTCAAACGAATATAAAGCAATACTTAAGAACTTACCACAAGGACAACTTAGTTTGTCTAAAATGCGCACTCCACCGCTTATGCAATTTTCAGCGTCAGCGAGACTAACTGTTTTCACAAACTCCTTGGTACCCAAATTCTTGAATTATTTAACTAAAGAGTTACAGGTCCTTTTGGCCGACATTGTAATTAATCTTGCGCTATGTTCACTCGTCTTGCATAGTTGTTCATCTCGAGAACCGTCATCCTTGTTCTAATCTAAAAACTTAATCCATTCTTGAACCTTCTACCTCTTATCTCCTCATCAGGTATAAGTTAGGTGACATATCGTGACAACTCTGTAAACTTCATCTCGAATTTTTCCACAGTCATCCTTTCTTGTTCCAGGTCAATGAATTCCTACTCCTTCTCATGTTTGTAGTTTACGGGCTTGTACTACACGTTGAACATTTTCTCAAAATGATCCCAAGTGATTCTCTAGGGTACGAGAGGTTCAACTCCTGGCACCAGCATCTTCGAGATCCATTCCATAGCTTCCCACCAGTGGTATATTTCTCTCCTAAACATAAAAGCTACGAGGTTAAACCTATTATCAGCATCTACCCCCAACCTATCCAGAATACGCACGGCATTCTTCAATCAGTTTTATACTTATGCAAGTCTAAGGGTTCCTATGAACTTCTTTGCACCCAGATCCTTAAATTGTTTGATTAAGAGGTTACTGTTCCTCTCCGCTCGCATCGCGATCCAACTCGCATTCCGTTCGGTTAATCTTACGATCACCTCCAATATCCTAGCGATTAGATCAGGTTTCAGATGTCCCATTAGGGGAGATTCTTCTTGTCGTGCCTCATTATACTGGTTCAAGTTGAATGACGCTCCGTCCGAGTCTCTCCATGCTCCTTCAAATCGTGGGAAAGCTATGACTTAGGGCTCGACACAGGAATCCAACTTATAGACATAAGGATAAGAACAAACTGTCTACGAAGACACAAGGCTCATCCCCTTAATCTGATAACCCACTTAGACTTCGCAAAATGACATCAACACAAGGCTCCTCCCGGGTCATATCCCCAATATGATAACTCTTCCCGGGTCATATCCCCAATATGATAACTTACTTAGACTTTGCAAACTGACAGCAACACAAGACCCCTCCCTGGTCATATCCCCAATCTAATAACTTGCTTAGACTTTGCAAATTGACAGCAACATAAGACCCCTCCCGGGTTATCTCTCCAATTTTATAACTTGCTTAGATGTCCAATTAGGACCCTGCGTCTACATAATGCATTTCCCAAATGGACCTCAATGCCAGTCAATCAGACGCCTGAAGGCAAAGGTATAACAACCCTAGGCCTAAACCACTCTTCTCGATAGACCGCGAGATGACACACTTAACCTACGGTCCACCATAGACCATACTTTGACAAGTCTACAAAACCTATATCCTAAGGCTTTGATACCAAAATGTAACACCCCGCTCCCACAAGGTGTTAGGGTTAGTATACTGAAAATCATACTTTTAGTATTTAATTTTATTCTTAATAAAATTAATTTTCTATTTTATAAAAATCTTTATGAGTAATGTATGTGTATCATTTTTTTGATATGCATGGATGTCTAATATTTTATATAGTATTTAATCTAGTGTATAGAGTACGGCTTACACACAGAAGACCAGATTTTAGGTTCTTGCAGAATATAAGTTTTATGTTCACTGTTTAGATAGAAATGGACATACCATCGGTACGACTGTGGTACAGAATTTTAGTAGGCTTGTCTTGGTTACGAAGAACAGATAATAGCATTACCTATTATTCCGACTCTCTGTACCAGTACACTTTGTGTGTATTAAACAGGACATTTGGGGTAATTAATTTAGTACTGACTACTGACTATATAAATTAATTCACACCATAAGGTTATTATGAATAGTGTTTATCCTCTTAATCCTGAACTAATTATTGATTTGCATATATTTAATATTCGTTATTTTGATTCATTATAGGGTGTGATCTTCTTATATGGGTCTATATTTCCGGTGAGTTGGATAGCAGTATTATTTATATGAAAAATATTAATTATTGACAGAATCCACGTCTCGATGATCGGGATTGACGATACCCCCTTAAGGATGCTTATAGGTTTTGACTGGGCCAAACCCTTCAGGTGGATTTAATTATCCAGCGGTTAAGCAGAAGGGTTTAAGGAATATCAAGATGCCTATTAAATTAAATTTTCAGTAATTAAATTTAATTGGTGGGTATCAAGAATCTTAACGTAGAGAGAAATGGTAAGCATTTAGTAACAAGAGCTGAATACAAGGTCTTGAGATTATGGGTCTGAGTGCAATTATAGTTCTTTAGTGGTGTGAACTGTAATTCAGTATTTTATGAAAATTTCAGAAACCGCTGCGTCTTTCCATAATTACAAAAATTGCCCGTAGGTATCTGTGTTTCTCTGAAAGTCTTACTCATAATTACTCCCCAGGTCCTTGCTGTAGCCCTATATATATGCGGGTAGGATGAACTAGTTTAGATTGACTTTTCATATCATTATTAATATATTATTTTGGTCTTTCAAGACTTAAAAATATATCGGAATTCTGTCAGTACGAGTTATCAGAGGATCATAATCTACACTACGTTCGAAGATCGCAAAAGGGAATCCGGTAGAAGATCTAACTAGAGCTTCAACTCAGAATCAAGTCGTAGTTGAAGATTAGATTGACAAAAGGCATTCTTCTAAATTAACTATTGGTTGAACGGATTTTTTTTTTGATCGTTCGACGTCAAAATTTTTATCTGGAGCCAGTTTTGGCTTTTGCCCGTCTAGCTAATTTTTAAACTGAAAATCGTTTTACAAAAATAATGATCTTAGCAGTATTGTCTCCAACAAATTGGTATCAGAGCTATTTTATTTTTTGTTTACGGTTATTGGAGCCGGGTAGATTTAGAACTGTTGCTAACTTTGTTTTGCAGGCGTTCTAATCCTGATTTTATTATCATTATTTATTTTTATGTATGATTGAATGCGTGAATGATGATTATTTAATTAATTTTTAATCACGGGGGTTGACCGTGTTAGATTAATTAATTTTAGATCCAATATGAGCCTACGGAATATAGGTTTCGATGTATAATATTTCTATTTTTAAGCTTTTTTCTAATTTATTAGAAAAAAATAGAAGAAAAGGTTGAATGTGTCCAAGAACACGAAGAACGGATGCGGCACTGGCGGTGGTTCGGGTTTTTACAGGCCACGGATCGCACAGCGGTTTTTTCTGGCAATGGCGGCGCTACAGCAGCAGCTTCTAGGCCATTTTTCAACAAAATTTCAAGCTATTTTTTAGAATTTATTTTGATAGAAATATATTACTTTTCGAGAGCTTTCTTTTGATATAAAGTACGTCAAAAACAGAGTTCAGATGAGGCCAGAACGGCCTCGGGAAGTTGGCTGTTAAAGGTAGCGGCGCTGTGAGTGGCGGCAGTCTGTTTTAGGTAATTTTCTGGCAATTTTCTGAGATGTTTTTAAGAAGAATTTTTTACAAAAAAATAGTACTTCTCGAGATCTTTCTTTTCATATAAAGTACGTCGAAAACCGAGTTAGGAAAGAGGTCAAAAATGCTCGGGAAGTTGGCTGCTCAGTGCTGTGGCGGACAACAGCGTTTTTTGAGGTTTGGGCCCTTTTTTTGGCCATTTTTTGAGCAATTTTCAGCATATTTTTTGACATAAAAATCCCATATTTTGAGAGCTTTCCAACGATATAAAGATCATAAAAAATGAAGCTCGGATAAGGCGGCAAGAGCCACTTGAAGGCGGCGGCAAGGCGGCGCCGGCGGTGGCTGGTGGTGGTCCGATGACTTTCTCTCTCCCAGGGCTGGTTTGATGTATATTCTGATATATACGAGACTGATATGATATATATTGATA
>JAOTRH010040842.1:0-20214 GCA_034768845.1 Heliamphora exappendiculata
AGGGTTTTGGTTTTGGAGGGTGGTTTGGGGATGGTGGTTTTGAGCGGAGATGGCGGTTTTGAGCGGAGATGGCGGTTTTGAGGGTGGTTTTGAGGGCGATTTTGTAGTTTTCGTTAAATTAAACGAAAATTGTAACGGTTGTGGTCTCTTTGATGTTAAAATCAAACCTGATGGGATGTTAGTGCAATTTTTAAAATCACATAAAAATTTTTATTTTTATCAAAAATTTCAAGAGTGGTCAATGAAATTTATTCTTAATATTTCAACAGTTTTGACTTTTTGAAGTAATGATTACGTGCTATGACTTATGAATGATAACTAATATTGGCTTTGTTTGGCAAACAACTTAAAATTTAACTTTTAATTTTTTGGTTTAAATCTTAAAAAAAAAAGAAAAAAAACCCATTTGGAACTCAAAAGCTAGTTTTTGTTTTTTTACATAATATAATTCTATATATTTTTTAAATTATACAAATCCATTTTTTCTGTCAAATGGCTATTTTTTTACTTTTAATAAATATCTGTTAATAAGTTTCTTATAATTTAGCCGAAAGTTTATACTTTTTTTTTCGTCACAAGAATGAGAAAAGTAACAAAAAAACCTAGCTAAAATAAAAGAAAAGATGAAAAAATATTTTTTTGTTAGCTATTTTCAACCAAAAAAAATACATATTTTCCGTCTTTAGTAATTTTTTTAGCTTTGAAAAAAAATTGTTCTTATGATTCCTCGTAAAAAAATAAAAAAATTATACTAAAATATAAAACAAGTTTAACAAATACAAAAAACAAAAAAATCCACTAACTAATGGGTTAGATCTAGCAGTGTTATTTAAATATGGGGTTCACCATCTCAAGTGGTGTTTTGTTATTACACGATATGAATCCAATTGTGGATAACTTTTGCCCTTATATTAAAAAAATATTAGGTGATTTCAAAATAAATGGCTACTATTTATTTAGGTGATATTTTTAAAAAATAAAAATATTCAATGTACATTTAGTTAATCGATGTCTTTCACTCACGGAATAAAAATAAATTAATATTATTTCATACAAAATATTTTTTACTATATTATTAAATAAGAATACCGGATAAATAATGACACATGGTATTATGAGACTACTGAATAATTACTTTATTTGGTGTACAAAAATCATGTTAAAAATAAGTTAAATAACCAAATATGCTGATTTGTACAATGTTTAAATTAATGTGATTATGTATAAATAATGGACACATAACGTGTTTGTACAATATTTAAATTCATGGGATCAAGCATAAGCGATGACCTATGGTGCCATGAGACTATTGAATCATTACTTTATTTTGTGTACTACAGCCATGTTGAAAATAAATTAAATAACAGAATATGCTGATTTGTATAATGTTTAAATTAATTAATTAATAAATTAAATAACAGAATATGCTGATTTGTATAATGTTTAAATTAATTAATTAACACAATTACGCATAAATAATGACACGTGACTTGCTTGTATAATGTTTAAATTTATAGGATTACGCGTAAATAATGATGCACGGTTTTACGAGACTATTAAATAATTAGTTTATTTTGTGTTTTTTTGTGTTTGGATTAATTTTTTTTTTTAAGTTTTTTGATTTTTTAATTTTTTTTATAAAAAAATAAATATAAAAAGACAAAAAAAAACCATCTGAGGCCAGTATGGATAGAAATTTGGCCAATGTGATTGACTTTTTATAAAATTAACTATTTCTTAAATAAATAATCTCACTTCGGATATTATTTCTTTTTAATTTGGAAGAAAAAACTGACCGAAACGTCAAAGTTGATGCATTCACATATCTATCCAAATGGATTTGTAAACAATATACATTAAAAAATTGAAAATAAAAAAGATTTCTGTTTGGTAAGGATTAATCAGTGGATATTCATGATTAGGGAGAAATGCTGATAAAATAATCCATAGAGTCATTGATTCTAATCGAAAATTTCTCTATTATTTTTCTTCTTTAAAAAACATGTAGGGTTCTTTTTGAGAGAGACTATAAAAATGGGGTAAAAACTTAAAGTGAAATTTATGAAAAATATTCATACGACAATGTACTAGTTTTTTAATTAGTACTATATGTATTGGAAGTGGTAAAATATCGGGTGCCATATCGAATTTATTGCTATAAAATATTATATATATTTTTAAAAATATTATTTAATAATAAATAATTTAATAAATAATAAATATATATCTAACATAATATTTCAATTAATTAGTCTAAATTAAACTTTAACTCATTATTAATAATTTGATAGCTAACTTGAAATTTTTAATAATAATTTAATATTGATTAGCTTTAGAACTCTTCATTTATGCTATTATTTGAAACTTGAATTAAAGTATAAAAATACAAAAAAAAAAGAGTAAACCTAGGATTATTTTATTAAAGTGTAGGAAAAATAAAATGTGTCAAAAATGTCACTCCTAACTCTCTCAAAGTTTTTTGATTTATTAAAAACGAGAAAGGCAAGGGCTTATATACTGTACACAAATGTGGCAAGAACACAGTCTCAGGGTGCTCAGGCGCCTTGCGAGCGCGTGCGAGCGCATGAGTGCTCGAGTGTGCCGTAGGCGCCTAGTGAGCGCCATAACTCTGTCAACCTAGGGTTTAACCAAAAGAACTTGAGCACTGCTTAAGAGCATGATGAAGCACTCGAGCGCTGCTCAAGCGCATGACAAGCGCCTAAGAGCGCTCAAGCGCTCCAACAGCGCTTGGTGAGCGGAATAAACTGGAATAACAAGAGGCAAGCCACAATGGGTCCAACGCTCGAGCACTTGAGGGGCGTTTAGTGAGAGCTAGACCAGCGCTCCAGCGCCTTTTGAGCGCTCAGCGAGCGGAGGCTACTTGAAGCATCAATTAAGGCTAGTGCTTGAGCGCCTTGCAAGCGCCCAACGAGTGCCAAGATAGCGCTCGAGCGCCTAACGAGCGCTTAGCGAGCGCTGCCAAGAAAATGCCAAAAAGAAAGAAAAAGAAATGGGCATGCACCAATATAAAGAAAACTAAAGTGTCCCAGCCCAAAAAAAATACAGACACTATGTGATTTTGTCAAGACACCCGAAAACTTGCCTATTACATTAACAATCTCCCCATTTGGTACTTTTGGGACAAAACCCCAAAACAACAAAATGATACAGGAGAAAAAAAATAAAAACATCCTGAACTAACTTTGAGGCGGACGATCAAGACCAGAAGAGAATGACGCTTTCAATCCGTGATACACATGATGTTAGAAATCAAACAAACATAAAGTACATATGTAGATAAAAGAACATGAATCATATGACAAGAGAATAACATTTGACTTTTCATGACAATTTGCATTTAGACCATCAAACCCAAACTAATATTACATGAGTTTTAATTCCACAAAAAAAGTAACATGCTACTACACTGATGTGTACAAGAAAGATATATAAAAGTTAACCGGATAAAAAAAACATGAGTAGAAGCCCCAAGACCAAAAGAAAAAATAACTAACTATATCCCCCATCTATGCATCACTCCCATCTATGCACCACCCCCTTACACCCTATACATCTCTTCCCCTTTTTGGCCCGAAAGATCTAAGCACCGAAAGGACCACCACCGTCGTCATCATCACGAGTTGGACTCGAGTAATCGTTCTCAATACGCCGATGGAGACTCTGCACCTGGATCTGAAGAGAAGCCACATGTGAGCCGAGGTTGGTCATCCGCTGCTAGAGGAGATCATGACAGGAAGCAAACTAGCCGCGCAGGAGCTCTTTGCCAAACTAGAGATCCCGAATACTAGTATCAAGCGAGTCGAAACAGGAATCGAACCGCTCAAGGTGACTCAAAATGGTGATGTATGCATCACCACTGGAGGAGGGTTTCGAAGATGAGGAAGGACCAGGCTCGGAGGGACCAAGCTCGAATGGACCAGACAGAGGGGGAAAGGACGAATGAGGGGCATTGGAGACAGCTGGAGCTGGAGCCTGAGCCACAAAGATGCTCGAAAAGATAGACTGAATCGGGGGAAACTCGGGATCCGAACAAAAATGAACCGGTAGGACATCGGGATCAGCCGAGATATGAGCATTGTTCAAGATCTCAGACTGAGCAGAAAAATCCCATTTCAAAAAGACCGAAGGCTCAGAAGGGAATGTGGGGATAGAATGGGCATTGCATAGACGAGTGATAAGGGAGCAAAAGGGAAGACCCGCAGTGCCCTGAGGCTGGTGTGCATAGCTGACGATCTGAAGCCAGATACGTCGAAAAAGGTCCTATGAAAACCACGCCCAATGGCGTACAAAAGCTGAGCCTGAACGAGCGGGACGTCGGAGGTAGGATCGATAATTGAGGCAACTATCTTGTTGAGAGCCCGATATGGAGGAGTGAGGTGTGCTTGTTTAAGAGTCGATTTATAGCAGTGTGCCCCGTTGGTCAGCTCCCGGAGACCTCATGGAAAATCGGGGCGATAGCCTCGTCAAACAGAAATTGGGGGCCCAGAACGAACAGAGCCCCCAACAGAGTCGCAATGTCCTCAGCAGTGAGGATAAACTGTCGACCCCGATTCCAAGAAGTGAGGGTGAAAGTGTCAAATGATATAAATGAGGTGTTGTCGTAAAATTCTCGAACCATCTCAGGAAAGACGACCCCGTGACCCTGGCATGCACCATTCTAGCTACGTACGGTGAACTGGGCAGCGAGGCCATTATCCACAAAGGTGTGGATATGAACGGTCCGCTCCACCAAGACACCCTGGTTGGCTAGAGTAGCGTACTGCTTTTTAGCCCGGGTGGAGATGAAAGGGTCGTACTCGAGACGGCTCGGGCATTTTCAGGCCCAGGACTTAGTCCCCGAAGGCTCGCCGGCCAAAAAGAAGACAACCCCACAACTGCAAAAGAAAAAGCTAGTCACAAGAAAGGCATAGGAGAGAGAGGAGAGAGAAAGAAAAGAGAGAAAAAAGAGAGAGCAGAATACCGATGAGTGCAGTGGTGAGGAGCAAAGATGATGAGAGATCGCTGAAAAAGTTCACCAGAAAAGCTAAAGGTCACCGGAGAAGGAAGCTAGAGAGAGAGAGAAAGAGAGGAAAGAATGAGCTGGAGGGGGACCCACCCTTTAAAAAGGGCTAGGGAACCGGCGCTTGAGCGCCCCACAAGCGCGCATTAGCACTTGAGCGCTCGAGCGCCCAACGAGTGCATATTAGCGCATTGGCGCTTGAGCGCCTAGTGAGCGCACAACGAGCGCATAGTGAGCGCAGACCATTGATCAAACTTCTCCCCCTTAGGCAGCACCCCATACCCAAAAACAGTCAAGATGAACAATGAAACTTGCAAGATGAGCCAGTAAAAATATGAGATATATATGAAAATATATGTGAAGGCATACAAGATGAACAATGAAACTTGCAAGATGAGCCAGTAAAAATATGAGATATGTGAACCAAGGCTAATATAAGCTGAATATCTTCGTATGAATTAGAATACGAAATCAAGTTAAGATGAACTAAGTATGGAGTAATAGGTGCAAAAAGCAATTACAATACCACTGAGTTAAATGTGTAAAACGGGAAATTCAAAGACTGGGAAGCATGAGATTTGAAGAGAGATAAGAAAAGATACAATCCAAAGACCAAAATACCACAACCAACAAGAAAGTATCGAAGTTAAACCACCTAGCATTTGGACCTTGAGTCATACGCACATACCTCAGTCAAGGAAAAAGAGAAAGGCCAGGCACACAGCCAACATGATTTTGACTATTTTATTCCCCTTTTTTTTGAATTCTTATTTTTTATTTTTTATTTTTTAAAGAAGGAGAAGGTAAAGAGAGAACCCTTTGAGATGACGGTATCACCCAAAAGAGATAAGCACAATCTCATAAGCTGTCACGGACATAAGGATTGGGATACAGACTAGAGGGAAAACAACCGAAGGTAAACCACAAATATCGGTCATCCAAGCAATCGAAGGAGGGACACCAAGGAAAATAGATGAAATCGATCTTATAGACCCAATAGGACATCATGCTCTAAGAGTGTGTGTGTGAATGCATGGTATACGTAAGACTTAAATGCCTCGAAACATATATGATCGACTAGTCTGACAGATAAAGTATAATTTCTCATGAGAATGTATCAAGCCAAGAGCCAGGACATGGAATAACATACAATTACAGGATAATCACAGCAGCATTTAATAGATTTACAAGAGCCAACAAGCATGTAAACCGAACAGGCACACAAGCGGGCAAACCAAATGATATTAAACAAAATATTATACATATATTTATTTTTTAAAGAAAAACGGAGTAAACACAAGCAAAAAACAAAACAAAAAAAAAATATAGCTAACCCACTAATCAAGAGAGATTAGGCCAAGAGACATCATAAGCGATTCAAACCTAAGGAAATCCAATGGTTTGGTGAAGATATCTGCTTTTTGATCAAGAGCGAAAATGAACTCGAGATAGACGACACCATCCTCAACAAGATCGCGGATGAAATGATGACGAATGTCTATGTGTTTGGTGCATGAGTGTTGGATAGGATTTTTAGAGATATTGATAGCACTCGTATTGTCACAAAACACAGTCATGATGCCTTGAGTGAAGCCATAATCCTGAAGCATCTATCTCATCCACAACAACTGCGTACAACTGCTACCTACAGCAATGTACTCTACCTCGGCAGTATACAGAGAAACATAGTTTTACTTCTCACTGAACCAAGCAATCAAGCAGTTACCCAAATAGAAACACCCTCTGAAAGTGCTCTTGCAATCGTCTACATTTCCTGCCTAATCAGCATCAGAAAAGGCAGCAAGATCTGTGTTGGTATCATGAGGATACCACAGACCAAGGTTCAGAGTCCCATTGACATACTGAATGATACGCTTGATGGCGACAAGATGAGATTCTTTAGTACAAGACTGAAAGCGAGCACAAACTCCTACACTAAATGACATATCAAGGCGACTGGCAGTGAGATACAGAAGGCTACCTATCATACTGCGGTACAAGGTAGGGTCAACATCCTTTCCATCCGAGTCTTTGTCGAGTTTGATACTAGTGCTCATAGGAGAACGGAGTTCCTTGGCAGTTTCAAGGCCAAACTTTTTAACTTAGTCATGAGCATATACAGATTGGGATATAAAAATTCCATCTTCCAATTGCCTTGTATGGAACCCCAAGAAATGACTCAATTCCCCAACAAGACTCATCTGAAATTCATGACTCATCTTGGCACCGAAGTAGTGAGAAAGGTGATTGGATGTAGAACCAAACACAACGTCATCGACATAGATTTGGGCAATGAACAAATCGTCCTCAATTTTCTTGAAGATGAGAGTGCGATCAGCTCCCCCTTGAACAAAGTTGAAATTTAAGAGATGATCAGTGAACCTTTATACCAAGCTTGAGGGGCTAGCTTAAGCCCGTATAAAGCCTTTCTAAGCCTATACAAATGTTGAGGATTGCAAGGATCTTCAAACCCTCGTGGTTGTTCAACATAGACTTTCTCTTGAATGACACCATTGAGGAAAGCACTTTTAACGTTCATTTGATAGAGCTTGAAGTGACGACAACAAACTATAGAAATTAGAAGTCGAATGGACTCCAAGCGAGCTACAGGAGCAAAGGTCTCATTGAAGTCGATTCCTCCTATTTTTGAATACCCCTGTGCTACAAGCCTAGCCTTGTTTCTAACCACAACCCCATGCTTATCTTATTTATTTTCAAAGATCCACTTTGTTCGGATGACATTAATATGATTAGGTCGAGGGACAAGGTACCATACGTCATTTCTATCAAATTGTCGAAGCTCTTCTTGCATAACAATGATTCAATTCTCATTGCTAAGAGCTTCTTCAATCCTCTTAGGTTCAACAATGGAGGTGTAGCAAACATAAGTGGTTTCATTTTTATTTTGAGCTTTTCTCATAGTCAAGATGCCATCCCTAGGGTTTCCAATGACCAGATCTAGCGGATGATTCAATTTGACCCTAGCCGAAGGTTCTTTCTTATGTGAGGGGGATCCCTCAGCCTAAAGGGACGGTTCACTAACATTAGAAGCAGCACCTTCCATAGGGTTAGTCTCAGGTGCTTCACACAGAGTGTCTGTGATGGGATCATCATAGGAGTTTAAACTCTCCCCCTCAAACTCATCCCAAATTTATTCATTACGAGAGGAGTTCATCTCATACACAGTAGAGTCATTGACAACAACATTTGCAAACTCCATAAGAGTCGAGGTTCTCAAGTTATACATACGGTAGGCTCTACTATTAAGGGAGTATCCTCGAAAGATTTTCTCGTCACTCCTAGAATTAAATTTTTCCAAAGACTCACTGTGCCTAAGGATGTGACATTTGCTACCAAACACTCTAAAGTATTTGACATTTGGCTTTTTTTCCAATCTAGATCTCGTAAGGAGTATGAGAGGTTCCCGGCCTCAAATACACTCTATTAATGATATAGCATGCAGTATTGATAGCCTCAACCCAAAAATTTCTGGGTACACACCTAGCATGAAGAATAACTCTAGCAATTTCCTATAGGGTTTTATTTTTTCTTTCCACGACCCCATTTTGTTAAGAAGTCCGTGGAGCAGAGAATTCATGCTTAATGCCCTTCTCATTACAAAATTTTTCAACCTCGTAGTTTTTAAACTCCTTACCATGGTCACTTCTAACACGGGTTATGGAATAACCCTTTTCATTTTGAACCGTTTGACACATGATTTTGAAATACTCAAAGGTGTCGGTCTTTTTTCTCAAGAACCTAACCCAGGTATACCGGGAGTAGTCATCAACAATGACAAGAATGTATCTTTTGCCTCAAAGGCTTTTAGTTTTAGAGGGACCCACTGAGTCCATGTGCAAGAGCTCAAGGGGTCTGGTGGTGGCAACAAGGATTGTCTTTTTGCGTGAGGATTTAATTTGTTTCCCTTTTTTATAGTCACCGCAAACAACACATTTTTCACTGGCCAATTTAGGAAACCCTTTTATGAGCTCCTTTCCAGTGATTTTGGACAAATCTACAAAGTTAATGTGCCCCAATCTTTGGTGCCACATTTCAACTTCATTGAGTAACATCCTATTGCAAAGAAGTTCAGGTTTAAGTATAATGCAATAACTATTTTCAGATGATCTAACACCTTTAACAATGCAGATACTAGAAGAATCAATTATGGAACAATCATTTTGAGTAAACTGAACATTATGAAAGTTGTCACAGAATTGACCTATACTCAGAAGATTTTCCTTTAGCCCCTCAACATATAGCACATCCTCTAGTTTTGAAATACCAGGCAACTTGATTACCCCTTTTCAGCAATCTTTCGTTTGTTCCCATCACCAAAAGTGACATTTCCTCCAGAGTATTCTTCAAATGTGACAAATAGGGATTTATCCCCTGTCATATGATGAGAATATCAACTATCCAAATACAAAAGAGAAGTATTCTACATTTTTAATGCAATGTGAACAACAAGGCAAACATTTAATTTTCTCCTCTAGGATTGTCTATGGAATTGGTCAGAAGAATTTTAGTGTGCTTCAACTTCTCAATTAGGTTCATGTTATGACGAGGTGAGCGGTGGTCGAGATTCCTGACCTGATCATTATTCATCCTGTGAAGTACCTTGAAGGACATCATACTCTTTACCTACACGTCTAGTTTGAGTTTGTCTAATGGATCTTCTAACAATGGGTTGACCCTTAGAATTTTTCTTGATAGTCTCTCTTTTTAGATGATAACAATTTGGTCTCATGTGACCTTGGACGCCACCATGATGACATGTGGGAGCGCTCTTTTTCCTTTGAACATGATTAATATCCATGACATTTTCATTCTTTATGATAGGAGAGGGAAGAGTACTAGAAGCACTGACGAACACAACTTTCTTGGGATCACTAGAGATCTTGGATTTTAATGAAGGAGGATCTAAATACTCGATACCATTCTTGTCTCTAAAAGAAGAGGGCAACTCGGTGATCCGAGTGGCCACTTCACTTCTTTTCATCATCGAGCTAGCTTTACAAAGTTCTTTCTCAAGGTCAGAGATCCTAGTTCTAGTGTTAGTCAATTCTTTAAGAAACTCAAGTCTCTCTTTTTCAATACTAGCAAATTTGACAGCTCAATTAGCCTTTGAAGACTTGAGGTTGTTGATTTCTACGTTCTTCTCGCTCGGTTCACTCTTGAGAAAATTCTTTTCTTTTTCTATAGCTTTAGATTTGGACTTGACCTTCAATTTCTCTTTTTTGAGTTTTAAGCACTCTTTGACAAGCTCATCATAAGCTTCATGAATGGACTCAATTTTATTTTTTTCATTACCCCCTTCCTCTTCACTAGTCTCAATCAAGAACTCGGAGTTCAAAGACTCATCAATCCCAGCACTCTCACTTGAGATTTTTGGGTCAATGGAGGTCTTAAGAAGTTCTGAGAATTCTAAGGTATCAACAAGAACAACCAAATTAGATTTTTCAGTCTTATCTTCAGAACTACTTTATTCAGTTTCTTCTTCTTCACTGTCATCATCCCAAGTGATAGTGAAACTCTTCCTTTCTTTCTTTTTCAGGGTATTAGCACATTCGGCTTGAATGTGACAAAACCCATGACATTCATGGCATTGGATTCCTTGAGGCTTTTCGAAATTTTGAGGGGTTCCACGTTTATCACTTCCACTGGAAGTAAATTTTTTATTGGACATGAAGAACTTAAAAGAAGATTGGTTAGAATTGTTTCTCTTTTTGAACCTCACAATTTTTTTGAATTTTTTAGCTAACATGGCGACTTCTTCCTCATCTAGTTCATCCTAATCATCATTGCTCTCATGGTTGTCAACAACGGAGGATTTAAGAGCCATTCATTTACTCAAGCTGGAGGAAGTTTTCTTGCTAGACAAATGATTGATCTCATAGGTTTGAAGTTTTCCTATGAGTTCTTCAACTTTCACAGAGTCAATATCATGACTCTCTTCAATAGCCGTGACTTTAGGTCTAAACCTCTCAGGCAGGGATCTAAGAATTTTTCGAACGACTTTAGAAGGTGAGAGAGGTTCTCCTAGACCAAAGAAGGAGTTAACATTTTTTCTTAACTTACAATAAAATTGGTCAAATGATTCGTATTCAGTCATTCTTAGTTCCTCAAACCTAGTAGTCAACATCTGAAGTTTAGAGGTCTTGACAGTTTGTGTTCCCTCGTGAGTCACTTGCAGGATATCCCACGCTTTCTTGGCAGTCTCACATTGAGAGATACAACTAAATTCTCCTGGACTTAGAGCATTGTGAATAGCAGCTAAGGCTTTGTAATTATAGTCAGAACACTCATTATCAATCTGAGTCCACTCTCTATCGATTTTCAACCTAACAATTTTAGTCGCGGGATCTTAAATGGTGGGAGATTCATATCCGTAACGGACGGATCTTCACATCCTAATTCCCATAGAGTTTAGGAAGGCCTTCATCCTAGCTTTATAGTAAGGGTAGTTATTACCATTAAAGTATGGAGGCTTAGTGGTGGAAGTGCCCTCACGACCTAACTCGGAGTTCATGGAAACAAACGGTAAAGCCGATAACTAGATAACCTTGCTCTGATACTAATTGAAAAATGGTAGATAAACCTGATTAATCCTAGAAGCGCTCGAGTTCTTCTCAAGCGCATAGCATGCACTTAAGAGCGATTGGCGAGCGGAGGAAACTGGAATAGTAAGAGACAAGCCACAATGGGTCCAGCACTCGAGCGCCTGAGGGGCGCCTAGTGAGCGCTAGACTAGCGCTCAAGTGCCTCTTGAGCACTCAGCGAGCGGAGGCTACTAGAAGCATCAACTAAGTCCAGCGCTTGAGCGCCCAACGAGCGCCAAGATAGCGCTCGAGCGCCTAATGAGCGCTCAGAGAGCGCTGTCAAGAAAAGGCCAAAAAGAAAGAAAAAGAAAGGGGCATGCACCAATATGAAGAAAACTAAAGCATGCCAACCCAAAAAAAATATACAGACACTAGGTGGTCTTGCCAAGACATCCGAAAACTTTCCAATTACATTAACAAACTGGTATAAAACTAAAAATTTAGCATACCGATATCACTCCAAACTAGTATGTACTTGCGGGTACGATATGATATCGACAACTATGATATGGATTGATTCCAATTGGATTGTATAATATGCTTAACAGTGCAGTCATTTATAACTTTTTGATGAAGTTAAAAGAATTGAAATAGGATTCTTTAAGATATCATCAAATCAAAATATTTGTTCTTATTATCTCATAGCATTGTTCTATTTTTAATTGGTTAAGTCAATTAGTGATCGACCAACAGGTTGCTCGATCAACTCTGCCAAGTGATTTCAAGTCACTCGAGTGACTCAAGGGGGTCCATTATGAGGTCTTCTATAGTTGACAAAAATATTTCCTTCAATCATCAAGCCATATGTCTCGCAACGATTTGTAATAAAACCTTCCTATACTGCCATCGAACATATAGGAACCTTCCTAAACTGCACGATGCACGCATCCCCATTCCATGTCCGGTAAGACATGCAATGCGAACTTATATTTCTCTTATCTGATTAAACTCTCTCTAATCATTGTAAAATGAACTTATGCCACCTAGAATAATCGTTTACTTAGTTATTTTAATATATTTACTTTCGTATTCAATAATTTTTTTATGACGAAAGAACCACCTCAAAGCAAGGCATTTTGTACCCACTCATAAAACGTAAACCTTCGAATACCTGCAGTCACCTGTAAACTATAGGTATCGATTTAGTCATGGTGTTTTAGCGAGAGTCGAACACAGGACCTTTTGCTAATTCTTCTCATTTTGATAAAAAAAAATTATTTTTTTGATTCTTCTCATCAAAATAAATCGAAAAAAATAAAATAAAATTAGTGAAAAGAGAGCAAAAAAACCCTCAAAAAACAAAAATAAGACAAATTTATTTTGGTTCGTTTAATATTTAGTGGACTTTTTTCACATGTTGATTATTTTTTATTTCTTATATTTTTCAACAAGACTAATAAAAAATAAAAAATAATAAAAAGATAACTACAAATTAGGTTGGAAAAAATTATCCTAAACACGGTTGGTTTCACGTACGTTTCATAGTTATAAGTAATAAAAACTTTGATAATTAAGATAGTTGTATTGTGACGGAGCATATTGTAAATTTGTAATTTTTGGCTTTAATTTGAATTACGCTTATCTTTTGTTAGTCGACATAAATTAAATAACAATATACAATTATAATTTAAATAATCTTATAGTGACACTTGCCAAAACGGTGAATAAATCATCAAATTAATGGTTTGATTCATGGGCTATCTATAATGACCCTGTACTGATTCTAGTTGTGATAATCTAGTTAATAACGACCCGTGTAAAGACCCTACTCGGACCCTAGTATTAGTGGCGGATAGCCCACAAGGCTATAAAGCACAGACGAGATTCAATACCCTAACTCGAATCGAAAATTTTAAGTTCAACCCAAAAAATCCAACAAGGTTCAAAACTCAAACAACAAAATCTTAACACCCAGAGAGTCTCCCAATATTCTAAATAAAGTAAATATCATAAAATAATGAGTTAAAAATCAAAAATCCTAATAAATAGGGTAAAATAACCGTTTTTCCCCTATTACTGTAAAAAATCTTAAAAATTTAAATTTTGACACATGAATACTCTAAATCAAGGATTTAATTACAATTAAGTAGTAAAGAATAAAATAACATCAAAATAACAAAAATACCCCTTAGTGGCCGACCACATTGGGAAGTGCGCTAAAAAGTGACTTTTTACTTTCTTTTTAACTTAAAATGATGAGAAAGATATTAAATTAAGCATTATGATGATCCAATACTTGTTGAACAAGTAATATACATAATAATATAGTGTTATAGGCCAACAAAAGTAAACAAATCATTATTAAAGTTCATACCTCGTAAAATAAGTTAAAAAGTCATATATTGCCAAAAGAGCTTAATTTGACTTAAAAGATTACATCTATTTAATTAATTACAATGAAAACTATGATAATACATTAAAATACTATAATTATCATAAATATACTAAAATAATAGGTCTCGGTAGAAAAAGACACCAAAAAGATATATCAAATTAATTTTTAATAATTTTTCTTGCACAAAAAGGCACGCAAACCAATGCAAAATTTCTTGATTGATGTGGGGTCAGATTTTTATCCCCAAACAGTCCCTAGCTGTAATTCATCCATGAAATTTGATGTATCTCCCTCAAACTTTGCACCATGTCAACTCAAACCCATGTGAACCCATGTGATGAAAGAAGAAAATGACTAAAATAAAATGATTCTTGTTCCCTCCTTGTTTCCTAGACTTCTCCTATTTAAATCAAGCCAAACACCCTCCCTATCCCCTTCATATTTCGTCCATATAGAGAGAGACAACCATATTTGAGTGTTCTTGAAGTATTATACAAATTTGAGGGAGAAAAAGAAGGAGAAGAAGAATAAAGAGTCAAGGAGAAGCAATAAGTGTTTTCCTAAAGCTAAGTCCTTTCATACCACCATCCCTTGAGCTCTCAAATATGTAAGTAAAACTTCTAAACCTTATATCTAATATCCCTCAAGATATCCCTTAACTCATCTCTTTAAACACCTTAAAAATCAAGAATCGAAAATAAACCGAAAAGGCGTTGTAGTTGAGAAATAGGGGCTGTTGTGTTGTTGAAAGATATGAGATATGTTTAAGTGTTTTTATTTTTGAGTTTGATGACCTAGAAGTGTGCTAGAGCCTTGATATTAATGTCTAAAACACAAGAATGCAAAAAAATAGAACAAAAACTTGACATGACATAAGTAGAAGACTTTGACCCTAAGAGACTTGATTTTTGAGAACATAGTTGTTTTTGCCCTGAACTTTGGAATGCCATAACTCAATGTAAAAATTTGATAAGGCATGTTCTTTATATTCAAATTTATATTTTTATGTTATCTTTCATCCAAAGTTGATTTCAACTCATTCGCATAAGTAGAACTCGAGAAATTGCAATTTTACCAAAGTGTATCATTTTTCGACTAGTCAACACTACCAACTTGGAAATCCTAGTTTAATGTGAGATCCAAACTTTTCTCAAAACATAAAAGTTGTAGATAACATGTGTATCTATCTATCCACCAAATAGGAGTACAAAATATTGAGTTTTGATAGGTGAAAATTCCTTTGAAAGTCTCTGTTGAGTTTCAGCCCTCAAGTGACATTTCTGTCACATATTTTTGTGTAGCCCAAAACCCATATTTTTAATTACCAATTCTAAAAGTGATCTACATGAACATTGTAGCGAACATATTATAGTATATTTTTTTCAAAAATCAGACGTTAAAGCCTTGGGATAATACCCCAAAATCATTTCAAACCCTCTGTCCAAAATTAGCTCCGCTAAGTTTTGGCGGCTGACAGAACATATTTTTTAAAATGGCCAAAAAGTATAGCTTGTTCCAAATAACAACCCTTGGCTCTAAATATAAAACTTGTAGAGAACTTGTTGAACTAGAACATAATAAAAAATTGGATCAATTGGACTTGATATGATACTTTAAAACCGAGACCAACAGAAGCATGTTTTGATAAAATCTTAAGCAAATTGCTGAACCGTTTTTGCTTATGATATTTTGTTCAACCTTTTGCCTTAGGTTTTGGCCTTGGTGTTAAACATGAGAGTTGTACAAAATATTTTTATCTAAATAGTGTTTAAAAATCATAACTTAATTTCAAGTCTATATACCGCAAAACCTTGTCGGCTCTTTTAATTTAATACTTAATTTTTGGCCTTAAAAGTTACCAAGTGTGAAAGCGAGTACCCTTGCTATGAGAGCCGTGTCTTTGTATGATGATCGACTTGAATTAGTTAATTAGTGCTTTTAAGAGAATGTATGATGATGTAGAACTCATGTTATCATGTTGAATCATATATTGAGAATTGTGATTTGTACTTTACATATTTGTACCTTATGCTTTGTGAATTGTACCATGAACTTTGCATTTCTAGTTGATGCAATGCTATAGGTTCTTGTATTTGAGATCCATCTTTTGCCTCATAGACATTATCACTTGCATTCTGACATATTGGAGTCCATCTGTGTACATCGTTGTTGGGATGGGCGGTATTAAATTGTTCTTCTTGGTTCTAAATCTATGGCGTCCCTAGTTGCCATTTTGATAAATGTTTTGGGATATATTCCCCTTGTATACCCTGGGTACGTTCCCGATGTTACAAATTTAGTTGGTGTTTGAAATGGTTTATCATGAATATTATTGGGCACCTTGGGTTCGTCGCTAACATTCTAGTTTTGATGATTTAAATTTTGGGTTGACGTCAAACGAGCATTCTTGTTCTTACGGTAAGTTTTGTGCGTATATAATTTTGGCTAGGATTTGAAATAAGAATGTTATTGGCCACCCCATGCCGTTGCTTTTGTGTAAAACAACTGTGGTATGACGCCTGATGAAGTGGTTACTATTCGCAACGAGGCGAAAATAGGTTTGGTGATCAGAGTCCCATCAAGTCTACTCTGGTGATTCTCGGTGTGAAATTCTTGTTATAATCTGGGTGCATATTGGGTTGGGGAACTGCATTTCAAACACGACATCTCATATACGCATGCTTATTGATTTATCTGCTATCATGTCATAAATTTGTCTATTTTCTTAACAATAAACTATACTAGGTGTTATATGGTATGTGTTGTGGTGAATTTTGTGCAGTGAGATTAGTTATAAGGTTAAAGTGTTTTGCTTCTGGGTTAAGGCTCATGGCATTCGTGCCACATGTGGGGTGGAGTTCTTGGAGGAAATCATCCCAATGGGAGAAGAAGAGTTTGAAGAACATGGTGAGTTCTAAGAGCACATGGATTTTGCTGATGTATTACAAGGAGTCGAGACCTCTGCTTTTGTTCTTATATTCAGTTCTCTGGTATTTAATGTAATTTTTGAAATTTCTTGGTGAAACTGTAATAGTTATGTAATTTTGAACGGTTTAGAACTTCTTTATGATGTAATAATTAACGTATGTAAATATGAATAAATGGCTAGAATATTTATTTATATTTATTTATGTATGTCCCGACGTGCCCGGAGGACAGAGCGTCGCAGTTGGTATCAGAGGTTAGGTTTAGTGAACCTTCAAGCCTTGGGTTATGGGAAATCATGCGTTCTGTCACGTAGAAGCTCTATAGGATTCGTTGTATTATTAATAATTATCATTTATACACATTATAAGAACTAAAATCTTCTACGTCTGAGTCTTATAGCGAGTCGTGTTAGGACGTTGCCAGGATCAGAAGCTGCAAGGAATCTACATGCGAAAGACGAGTAAGGGCATCAAGATCGAAAAATCGAAGATTCATGCAACGAGTTACCTTATTTTAGGGGAGGTAGATAGGAGTACACACTAGGAGAAGTTTTAGATATCACCTCGAGAGACACTATTAGATTCCCACGTCTTCATCCTTATAAGTCATTTTCTCATTTACCATATGCCTTGGGATCAACTTTTTGAAGTTCTTTTGTATGTCCTTTCTTCTTATAACATCAGTCCTCAATGGTACCGTCAAGTGTCGTTCGTCGACAACTCTTATGCACCCAAGTCTTGTTGATAACTATATTCGAAATTATATCCTAGAAAGTATCCTTGTCCTCAAGTTTTCATGCCTCAATAATGACTGGTATTCGCATTTGATTCTCCTTCGATTCGAGTCATCATCCATGAACTAACTTTTCTCTTATAGAACTCGATATCAATTTTTTGTTAAGTACTCGTTCCAAGCATTCGACATTGATAAAGTTTTTCTCCCTCGTTCACTTCTCTCGATCCTGAAACCACAATCTGTTGCAGTGGTTTTGTGAATTCTTCGTACACTTTTAAAATCTTTACTAGGAAAGTAGACTTAGATATTTGAATTAAAGTACGTTAGGCCGACGTAATTTCAAGGAAAATATCTAGTTTGGCTGCCCCTTTTGCTTAAACATCTCTTTTATTTTAAACTAATTGTACTAAACTAGTTCCAGGGACACTTGTTTAAAGTATTGTTCACTATCCTCCTCTTGTTTCTCTTACATTTGAATCCCAAATGACCACTCAACTTGTGTTAATGGTAATTGCCTTAACTGTGAGCATTTAACCTCATCCAACCTATCTTTGAACTACCTGGGTTTCACCCTTAGATGTTCTAACCTCACCCGTGTTTTTGACTGTCGACCTTCAAAACCTTGCCCCATTGATCTCTTAGTAACAACGATCGTCAGGATATTACGTCATTAGGCCTTAGCGCTTTCACGAAAAACTGAGACGATGCCCAAAAACCTCCTAACATATCTTCAAGCATGAAACAGATTTCTTCTTGATGTCACGGCTTAGAATATCTGTCAACGTCTATGTTAGCAAATTTTTGAAGATCAAGACTCCCAACTGTAAGAATGGTTAAGTAAGAGCTTATTCAACTAACTATATCTTTTCAAGGGTCCCGACCAATAGAATTATGCCATCAGCAATCTAAAGTTAGAAACAACAGCTTCACACCAAAAGATTTGCAACACGATCATATGACACAATTCAAACTTTCCCAGACTTGTTCCCAGACTTGTTCAAACTTTCCCAAACTTTCCCATACCGGTAGTAAGAAAGTGAAAACCTTAGTAAAAAAAAAACGAGAAACAACCTCAAACTCATAATAACCTTATTACGCTAGCATATGAGGTACTTCTATATACATCAATATTCACGCCGGCCTTCCCACCAAAGTGTTAGAATCTGAGTTTTGCCATCACTATCAAAGAACGAAGAATCTTGATCACAACAATGAACATTTGAAGCCTGATGAAGAATTAACCACCAAGTCACAATGGGTCACATGACTAGGTAATTACCACAATCATATCTTTTATCATGATTGTTTTACCCTAAAATGACCAATCGCCTGAGAAAACGATCCAGTTATTGGAAGAGACATTCAAACCTAATGTTCTAGCACATCAAGAACATATGGTAGAGGCCAAGACAAAATGAGCAACCCTTGGAAAGACTAGAGAGAAAATGGAATCATATGATTACAGACTTCGTTATCAGAATTATCAAGATCACCTCAAAGACCGGTAACTCTTTAGTTAAGAAATTCAAGAAATTGGGTGCCAAGGAGTTTGTGGATACAGTGAGTCCCATTAACATTGAAGATTGTTTGAGGGGTGGAGTGCACATTTTAGATAGACCAAGTTATTCACATGATAGGTTCTTAAAATATCGATTTGTATTCGTTTGGTGTCTAGACTGTGTAACTCTTATGGAGTGGAATTAGGTTTCCGTTATGGCATCGATGTGAGTCACAAGAAAGTTACTTTCGAAAATATTTTGTGATATGATCTGTTAGACAAGCTTGTTTAAATTAGTGCATAAATGCTGCTGGTATAGAGAAGAAATTTTCTTATGGGAACGTGTGAACTCTATGTATGAGAAGTTGAAGGGTGATATAATTTTGTTGTTGCGTAGCAACTTAGTGTGAATACGTGGAAGGAATAAGTGTTTGGATAAGAAGACTGGAAACCTAAGTGAGACTATACGAATTAATTGGTATGTTTTTATATTTGGCCTTGAGTAAATCGAGTGTCTTGGTAGAATGCGGGCAAGATAAAATAATTAAAGTGCAAAAATAGTTCTTCGTTCGATTGTGTGGCAGAAAATGTGTGAAGGGATTGAGTGATGACGATAAGAGACTTTATAAACAAAAGTTAATACTGTTTAATTAAAGGATTACATGATGGATAGTACATATGTGAAGGAAATAAGTGACGAGATTGTGCCTGGATTTATATGGGTAAGCATATACCTAGGAAGCGTTTAATCTATGTGATATGTTTAGCCCTAGTGACTCATTAGGTTCAAGTGGCAGTATTAATCTTGATGATCGTAAGGCTAGAGTAGTCCAACACAAAGTGGTGGTGTGATTTCGAGTTAATAGTCGTTAATCGATCGGGAAGTAGACTTCAATGTACGTTTGAATATGGTAATGAGATGATTTTTGGTAGAGTGACAGTCTTTCCAGACAGAAGTGGAGAATGTTTGAAATTGTCACGACCGATACCCGATTCCGGGAACTAAACCCAAAACATTGCCATACATAACTCTATCCACATGTAAGACCCAAGGCATAAGAAGATATCATATATACCATTCAAAGGATTTAACAAA
>JAOTRH010040864.1:0-12808 GCA_034768845.1 Heliamphora exappendiculata
GTTGGGCTCTTCCACCTACCAAACACTCGGGAAATGCTGGAGAAGCTGGGGGAGACATTGAAGCTTGGACTTCTTCCAGGGGAAGAGCCAAGAAGATCGTTCCAGTCAACATAGAATAGACCAGATCAGGTTAGATCAGAACACTTTTTGAATGGGTTGAGTTAATTCTGAATATAATCGGTAGTAGTTCTAGTGATAGGACTTGGTGCTTGCTCTCTCCCGGTAGTTATGCTTTGACCAAGGCATGTTGATGTTAAGAAGTAATACCTATTTACGATTGACCATTAACCTTGGAGTATTATAGATTAGATTATTAATGTAGTGTTTTTATATTTCTCTCCACTTTCACAGATACCGGTGGCTCGAGATTCTTTGTTTCTAGTTTTTTCTAGTCTCCTGTCCTAAACCATTTTTTGAATTATGTTTTTTGAAATTTGAGTGTTTTAAATTTCTCATACATTTCACACAGGGAGTGAAATGGGAGCTCATCCTTCTTTATCGTAAATGATTTACTTGCCCCGAAATGACTTGGACCAATAGGAAAATTCTAATTCATTGATCTTTTTGATGCAATCAAATAGAAAGCCTCAAGGGCTCTATATTTTAGGAGTCCAAATTTTGTGATTGAATAAAACATTCATTTATGTGTTGCGGGGCTCCTTTTTCAAACTCCAAGTTCATATATTTCATAGAAAAATTTGATGACAAAGGATCTCTGGCGAAGGCTAGTGGGGAGCAAACGTTTTGGCTCTCCTCCGTTTGTTTAATTGGGATTATTAATACCCAAAAGGGAGGATTAATAATACTATGAAGCTATATTTAATTATTGGTATGCATGATTAGTGCGATTAGTAATGAGGTGATAATATTCTTGGAATTACTAATGAATAAATTTCTTGTTATGCATTTATTTTTCTGATTAGGTAATGGGGGAGCCGAGATTTCATGTTATGCATTTATTTTGAACATATGACTATGTAATAATATGTTTGGTTTAAACTAGATTAGTAAATTAAGCGTGAAATTATTGTTCAAGTTATATATTTGCCTTCAACATCAAAACAGTTTATCTATGGAAGGAGTATGGATGTAATTTAGGTATAAATTTCATGCATGGTAGCAAAATGGTTTATCTGTGGTGGTATTGTTAATCAAATATTAATGGATTCACTACATAATGTCTACTCTATTCCCAGCTCTTATCATTCCCTTTCTTTAATTATTTCCACTCTACTCCAGTTCTTATTTTTGTTGTTAATCCAATATCAACAGTAACAACATTTGGTATTTAGCATGTTTTATTTTTTGTTTATTTTTAATTATAAAATTTTAATTTTGAAAAAATTCTAATGAGTGAATTTTAAAAAATTAAAACATTTAATTTATTTTATTTTATTTTAATATGGGTGATTTAGTTTTTACGTTAATAGAGTTAGTCTATATAAACCCCTTTTTACTCTGATATTAATTAATTAAAATTGCAAATACAAAGAAAATATTCTTGGTCTTCTCCTAATATTCTAACAACTACAAGCCAACCTCTCTTTTTGGAAGCACATGATTTGTAGGGGTTTTGGGTGCCAACTTGGTTGAAATGCTCTCTGTCTGCAATGATGTTATATTTTTTTCACTCAGCGCTTTAATCTCTATAATATTTTCTAAGATTAATAAAAGTTTTTCTTTTGCTAATCAAAAACACCAAGCTTGTATATTAGTTTTGAGTTGTCAATTATCAGTTCATGAGCCATTGTCAATTATCAGTTCATGAGTCACTCATTCTAATGAAAGATCAACTGTATTTTATTAGTTCATGTATATATACGTGTATTGTATAATTTAAATATTTATCATGTTTTAAAATAATTTTAATTGGTTTTCCGATGTTAGAGAAGTAGAAAATTTAAGTGATGATGGGGTAAAGGAATTAGCGATGGAAAAAGATTTATTTTGAATTGTACTTGTTGAAACAAGGAACATTTATTTTGAGTTGTACTAGTTGAAATTAAAATATTATTTTGAGACATATTTGGTGTATTTTTTTAATATGTTTTGATTTGTATTTGATAAATGTGTACTTTTTCAATATTTTGAGATACGATTGAACGGATATAAATATTGTTATATAGAAATAACATTTGATATATTGCTCTAGATAAATAAATAAATGTTTGGATGTAAATGGATAGATAAATTTTTATTTTTATTTTTTGTATCGAAATTATTTTCGTCGCTAAAACCAATAGTATTTGCAATAGACAGGTATTAACAACACATGTTGCGTCGGTATTTAGCCGTCGCAAAAGACAAATACATTTGCGACGGTACAAGGCCGTAGCAAAAAAATCTGGAGTTTTTTTTGGCTTCGGGAGTTATACTGTCACAAGAAGTTTTTTGCGACGGCTATAATGCGATGGCAAATAAATATATATTTAAAATAGTATTTGCGACGGAACTGTGAAGTCGCAAAAACACATGTAAATAGTATTTGCGTCGGCCAACGCCGTCGCTAAAAGAATACATATCCGTCGCTACCATTTGCGACGGAAAAAACATGATTTTTAATAAGTATATGCGTCGAAAATAGTGCCGTCGTAAATGGTTGCGACGGCTAGGTGTCGTCGCAAAAACCCTTTTGCGACCTGGGCAGTTGTCTCCCCCATTTGCCGTCGCAATGCCGACGCAAATAGCTTTTTGCAACAGCACAAGTATCATTTCCGACGGCAGAGAGCCGACGCAAAAACTTCATTTTCTAGTAATTTTATAATTCAATTAGATTTGACATAGAATAAAGCTTTGTGCACAGATGGGAAGGACAGTGCCCCAGAGCATGTAGTATGTAGTATGAGTGTTACATATATATAGCACAATCTTTTACTAATAAATATGTACATCTTCTAATTATTACCGTACTTAAAGGAACTTCAACATAACTTGTTTGGAAAAAAAATAAAAAAATAAAAAAATAAACTAAAAGGTCAAATAGTAAAACTAAAATACTAATTTTTAAAATATTCTATTCAATTCTTCACCTTTTTCTAAAAGATAATAATATTTTATTTAATAATGTATTTACTACTAATGTCAACTATATATAACTGTTATTATCGATTATCTAGAAAAGTAAAAGTTTTCAATTGGAATAAAAATCAAAATAACTAACTTTTTATTCAATTAATCAACTTTAAAAAATTAATTTAAAAACTACTTACTAAACATTGTGCTTGGAATACAATTTAACTTTTTAGTTAAACGTAAAAATGTTTTTTTTAAAAAAAAACAACTAGGTTTTACCTTTACTACCTTATTATGCAAATGATTTATTTTCTACTTTGAATCATTGTATAATTTTTTTTTATGTATTTCCTCATGTTTAACCTGAATTTTTAAATTAATTTTATGTATAAAATGTAAAAAAACAACAACCAAGTAATGCAACAAGTTTAAGTTTAAGTTTAAGTTTAGTCAATGTATTAATAGTAAACCTACTGTAAAAGTAAAGAGCCCTAAAAAGCTCATGTGGATAGAAGGGTTTTGTTTGCTCCACACATATACCATCATGAATGTTAATGAAATGCTCAAAAATATCATTTTTGCAAATGATTCCGACACATAAGGTATCATCCCCCCCAATGTGTTTGTAGACAAGCCGAGTAATGGCGGTGGTGATTAGCCATGGATAAATAGAAATTCGTGACTAGAGGTCGCGCATGATTGCCAAATTTTGCTTTTTCTTTCTCTTATACTAGCAGTGTATGTATACATAATTTCGCTCCACGCTAAAAATCTGTATATGGAAAACCATCAACTTCACGGTTGTCCAATAATTTTGCTCCATGCTAAAAATCTTATTACATTTCAAATAGTGGCGTTTGATTGATTGTGTTATTTATAAATATTAGTTTTTGTTATTTTAAAGAAGAATAATTTTTATACTAATAAATAACTAATTATTTTTTAAACAAATAATAAATTAAACTAAATTTCTTAATTTATTAGTAGAAAAAAGTTTTAATATATTCATGCTATTTCTTTTATAAAAAAATGTATGCAAATATATGACCTTCTACAATTGCATTTTATTATGTTTTATGTTCTAAAATTAATCCATAAGAACCTTATTACCAACAATATCAAGCATATCGCAACTAATATGAAATATTGTTGAAATAACACAACTTTGTTTATTACCACAAGCAGTGGTGAAATTACTATGTCCTCAGAAAGGCACATGTCCCTCTTAAATTTTGTATTTATTTAGTTTATTTATAAAGAAATATAAAATATTACATATATTTTTTAAAACTATGTTGGGGTCCGTTCTAAATTGTATAATGATCTATATTAATTTTAATTTTTACATAAAATACTTTCAACTAATGAATTTAAAATATCAACTTCTTAAAAATAGTTCTATCATAAGGGCACATAAGAGATCGAAAATCAAATCAATTTTACATCTAAAAATTAAATTAGTTCAATTTTTACAACTAATTAATTTAGTCCTTGGTCTCAAATAAAACAAACTAATAATATTGATTTAATTTGTGGCTAAACTGAGATTAACCCAAACCAACATCGACTACTTTTACTTTCTCACCAGCATGGGCAGTATAAGTGAGAAGAGAAATTTTAACCTACTTAACCTTCGTGTGAAATGATGAAATTAATCAAACTGCTAGAGACTGAGGTATGAGAGAGTCTGAGGAGACGACAGAGACTGACAGACGATTGATGTCAAAGACAAACGCCGGCGTACCTCCTCTCACTCTTTCTTCGCATTTGTTTTTTCAACTCTTTCTCTCACTCTCTTTGAAAAGTACCTCTATTTACGGAAATTCTTATGTTGATGATCCTCTCGGTTCGCTAAGAACTCAACCTAAAAATCAAACAAACAAGAGATTATTTTTACCCAAGAAATGATAATCACATGGAATCACAAAATGTCTACCATCTTTCATTTTATACCCACTTATCAGAAAAAGAAAAAGAAAAAAAAGCAGAGGAACAGAGGAGGAGGAGGAGGAAGGGTCTGGAATCAACCCAATAATGAAATGGAACTCATAGGAGGAGAAAGAAGGGGTTGAACAAGACCAAGAAGAAGGGTCAAGGTCAACCCAATAATGAAATGGAACTCATAGGAGGAGAAAGAAGGGGTTGAACAAGACCAAGAAGAAGGGTCAAGGTCAACCCAATAATGAAATGGAACTCGTAGGAGGAGGGATATATATATATATATATATTGAACTCGTAGGAGGAGGGATATTGGTTTGAACAAGACCAGGAATTCAAACGCAAGAATGAAACGGAATTTATTGCCCTTCTCTTTCATATATATATATATGCGACATACTGGAAGCTGTAGCATATTGATACTCGCGACTGAAAAAAAAAAATTATAGATGGGGTCATTAAAATGATTGAAACATAAATTTTAATTTAAACTTAAATTATTCTATAAGAAAGTTACTTTTACACCCACATATTTTCACACAAATATGGCAAGTAAGTAATATTTTTAATTATGAAAATTTCTAAACGTTCAATATATAGATTTATTTTTAATAAAATTAATATTTTTAAAATATTGATGTGTATCAAACAAGATCCTTAAATATATAAAAAAATAAACCGAGTAATTCCCATATTGCATACTAAGAAATTTCTCTCTTTTTAAAATCTTGATGTGTATCCAAAAAGATCCAATTATTTTCAATCCGGATAAAAAATACAAATGCGTTCATTTTCAAATCCTCACTTTTATTCTTTCAACAAGATGCAATATTAACAATGTAAAAAGATATTAATAAAAAAAATTAATGTAATTTTATTCATTTACGTACAAATTTATTTGAGAACGTGTTAAATGTAATAATTGTGTCAATTGTGCATATTTAAGTTGTAAAATTCAAATGAGTATAGTGAAATGTTCTATCTGAGATATTTTAACATTAATTCAAATGAGTATAGTGAAATGTTCTATCTGGAATATTTTTTTTTTAATAAAAAATAAATTATTATATTTTTAAAACTCATTTAATTTATTTTTTTTTTGCCTTTTATTATGATGAATCAAAAAAACAAAAAACAAAAAACAAAAAAAATAGATGGTGTAAATGTGAAAACAGAGAAATTAATAGGTGTAAGTGTAAAAATACTATTTTTTCGTCTAAAAATTAACGAAAAGTTAACTTTTATATCAAAGTATTACAAAAATTAAAAAATAATGAATCCAGTGATATTTCAGATAATAGAGGAAGTGACAGTGATATAACCTTTAAATAGAAGGAGTATAAGTGTAATAGACCAATTTAATTTTTAAATATATTTTTAGAATTGGATCCGTCCATTACTAGAAGTCATCGAGTTGATATTCAAATAAAAGTTTAAGTTAATCCGATATATATAACTAAATAATTGCATAATATTATTTTATAAATAAATAAATAAATAAAAATTAAATTTTTTTAAAAAAATATTAAAAAAATATTATTTGATCGCTTAGCTTAAGACAGAAGAACTACCTAAATTTCTATGCAATAACAAAGACGACAAAATCTAAGTAATGAACTACTCAAATTATAAAAATATATTCAAAAATTAAATAAAAAATCATGCAAAGCACTGTGCTCTGCGTTTGGTGCACAGCACCTTCCCCGCTCCATGTTTTACCCACACAATGGAATTGAGTTTCTAAGCACCCTCTTGTTTATTTAAAAGCTGTTTTTTATTTAAAAAAAGTTAATTTTTAACCTATATAATTTGATTTTTCTAAAAATTTAATTAGTTATTTTTATTTCTTTTTCCAACAAATTTTATACACATTCCAAACACCTTAAATTTTTTCTATATAAGATTACTTTAATACTCTTAATTAAAAAAATTAAATCTCCTCAAAAATTAAAAATATCATACAAATATCACAAATATTATAACTTAAAAATAAAAAATAAAAGTATATTAAACTTCTTAAACGCCTAACTTTTTAAACATGTCAAAGAGAGCCTAAGTTTATACTTTCAACTTTATTCATTATGAGCTTTGAGTCCGGCGATTTTCTCTTTCACTCTAACCGTTCATATAAAAAGGATAGTTAAGAAGATTATTTATGTATAAAATAAAATTCATTGAATATCAGTACATATACCATCTTATAACATTTATTTGGATGACAAATATAATTTTCAGAGTAAAAAATCTATTTTATTTAAAACTAATATGTGCAAATAATATGTTTATTGTTCCCTTGTTGACCTAATTTAAACTTAAAACATAATAATTTAAACTAAACCGTTCATTTTGTATAACAACATACAGTTCATTTTGTATAACAACATACAATTTATTTATACGTTTATCAATATCTAATTAAACTAAATATTTTTATAAATAATCTTTGATGAGAAACTATAAAATTAGCAGTTCTCATTATAATTACATACCCAACTAAAGCTCACAAAATGGGGTCTTAAGGAACATTTTTATTAAAATATAATTACAAATATATTTTATCTACTTATATTTTTATAATTAAGTTTTAAAATTTATTAAAACTTGTATCACAAACTCAATTTGGATGTCAAAATTATTAGGTTGTCCTGTTTACAAGGAATAGTAATATTAATAGTAATATTAATTTAAAATATATTATATATATATATATTTTAAAATATTATTTTAAATTCTCATATTCATCCCAACAAAATTTTTTTATAAAAACAATTCGTCCGTACTTACATCCTCTCTTTAGGGGATGGTGAATTGAATAATTTCGGCTAACCAGGACATGATTCAGAGATTCAAAAGGTACCCGCCGTGGGTCCACGAGTGATGATGATGATGTAGCGAATCATGCTTTGATGTATAAGCTTTTTCTTTCTTACTTTTTTTTTTTCTTGCCTTTTCTTTCACTTTTTCTCGGCCCAAAAATTATCTCCCCAGGTGGCCTATTTTTTTGGTGTGGAAATTAAACTGTGATTGAATTAATTTTTTTAAAAGTAATTTTTAAGTGTTTTGATTTTTTTTTTTGGTAAATAAATGTGTTAAATTATGATTTTTTTTTAAAAATAGTAAAAAAAACTTAATTTTTTTTTTCTATCCAAGTTAAGTGAGTTTTTTTAAGCTTTTAAATTTAAAAACTTGACTTAAAAGTCAACCAAATACAGGCAAAATTTGAAATTTATTTTCAGAAAAATAAATCATAGATGTAATATACGCTTGTTTCAAAAGATTTCTATCACTTTGTTTCAAATTGAAAATTATTTATTTCTCCAAATCTTCAATGCTCAAAATTCTTATAGTATTAGCGCCTGATTTGCAATTACCTTAAAAGTTAAAATTTTTATTTTTTTTGTGTTTTTAATTTTTAATTGATTGTTTGAATAAAAGTTGATTTTTTTTAAATTTTTGTTCAAATTAAATAATTTTATCCTTCTGTATATTTGATATTAACAATTATGTGTACTTGGTGGTAGTAGTAAATAAGTTTGAACAAGAGTATTATTCTATTTTAAAAGTGATAAGAATTTAAATAAAATATTTTAAGAATTTATATTTTGATTTAATTTTTTAATTTTTGTGCTTATTTACAAAACGGCCAACCAATTTTTTTGCCGTTTTTAGCAAAAGAGTGAGGATTACCAATAGGGCCTTAATAAACAATTTCTAATTTTCTGCTGCACGTTGGATGATGTCTTGAAGACAAGTTTGGGTTAAATCATAGAATTTTAGCCTATTTTTATCTTTTGAAAAAAAAAAGTTGCTTTTTTAAATAGTCTTGATGAGATGAAACAAAAAAATATAAAAAATTAATTAACAAATTAAAAAAATTTACTAAAAATAAAAATAAACAATACAAAATTTAGTTTATTTTCACTTATTTAAAAAAAATTGATAAAAAATTTACGTTTTCAAATTGAATAAAAAATATAATACGTCCAGGCAATAATAAGCTAAATAAAAAAAAAACAAGTATCCGAAATTTGGCCAAAATGAAGGGTAGTTGTGAACTCACTCTTCTGGATTTGACATTGAGGAGCAGCTCCGGTGAGATTTTGTAGAGATCTTCATCGACAGGTTTGGGAGCTTTTCTTGGAGGAAGCGGCGGCGGCTCTGAAACCGGGCTCGGCGGTTCCTTCGCGTCACACACCGCCCAACCCTCCTTTTTCGCTTCTTTCACATGTGGGCAGCGTGCTCTAGCCTGCAATCACTCAACAATATATATTACATCATGCTCTAAATTAGGGCATTCATATTAATATAATACAGTTATGTATCGATTAATATATTACTAAATATTAATATAAACGGTTAAAAAAAATTCTACCGATATTTAAGATTTTCGTGTATTATGGGTCCTAATTAAAATGTATTTAAACTGTTTATTTTACATTTAAAGTGTTTTTTGGGTTACTTTTTCGAGTTTGTAAAAGAATTGGAACAGTTATGTAAGCATGCATCTCATCCGGTCCAAGAAAAAGGAGAAAAAGAAAAAGAAAAAAAAAGTGTTTGCTTTTGGACTTTTTTTTTTTTTTTTTTTTTTAAGGTTCATCGATCCTGAAATGCGCATTTTTGGCTTACCCTTCGGCGAGGAACGACGATCATGGCCGGAGTGACCACATCATTCTCGTACAAGTCGCCGGCGACGTACAAGTCTCGGTCTTCGGAGTATCCGTAATTAAGCATCCCGGCGGCCTGCCTCGCTGATTCGAAACACTGAGTGAAAGGGAGGTCATTGGTGCAGTCCCAGCTGCCGAACGCCGGTACGTGGCTTCGCCGGAATTCCTTCAGATCAACACCATAAAAAAACGACGAAGTTAAGCAAACTAATTGATAAACCAGTATAAAAAAATCCCAAGTAACGAAAAAAGAGAACGAAGATTTTGCAAAAAGTAGTGAGAGAGAAGAAGATTTACATCCATGGTCTGAAGACTGAACGAAGAAGTGTTAGTCGACTCCTGAACAGATTGACTTATCAGCCTCAAAGTGCTTAGAATCTCTGGTTTTCTTTGTTTTTTCTTTAGTTTACGTGGGCGTGGGAGTTATAAAAACTCAGAGAGAGAGAGAGAGAGAGATTAAATGGGTTTTCTTTCTCTGTTGCTTTGTTACTTTTTTTTTTTGGCTGTAGGTGGGTGTAGGTTTAAAAGAATAGAAAGAGGGGCCGGGAAGTCGGTATCGTTTTGAGAGTTGGAGTCCGCTCCTCTTAAAAAATTGGTTGCAGTTTTTTTTACTGTTTTAAAAAATAAAATATACATTTTTATTTATTATTTTTAAAACAAATAATAATATATTTAGCACATAAATATTAAAAGAGTAATAGTCAGAGATTGTAGACGAATGTAGCAGTCGAGAGTGATAGCCGCATATATTATTCGGAGACGGTAGTTAGAGTGTTAGCTAGTTTATAATGATAACAAGAAATAACAATAGTAGTTAAAAATGATAGTCAAAAGTGGTGGCCGCATGTGATTGAATGTGTTATCAAACATATTTTTATTTTTAATTTATAAAAAATTTTAAAATAAAAATAAAAAATAATAAATATAAACGTTTTTAAACAGAGAGTGAAGTTTAATTAAATGAACAATTCACATTATAAAATATGCAAAGATGATCGTTTATACTAAAAAATTAAGTTCTATCATATATCAATTATCAGCTAATTGAAAATAATACATTACAATAGATAATATTTTTGTCTTCTATCTATTTATTTAAGCAAAATATGTAATTTAATTATGTAGTTATTGATTTTTAATTAAATTAATTTTTTTTTGCAAAATGATGTTTTCTGCATACTCTATATAGAATGGTTTAAATTATGAAGGTTCCAAATTTATTATTATAAGAAAGGAATGAAGTTCTCTCAATTTCCTTAAGAATCGAAGAGAGTAGGACTATGAGAGTATGGCTCCTTTTCAATTCTTTTATCATTCTTTTATAGTCTTCAAATTGCATTTATTTTATTTTTTTGATTTGTATAGTTTATAATATAAAGTTGGGTGAAAAATATTTCATGTAAAAAAGAATTAAATTACGAAATTTGTAATACAAATCACAATAATATTTAAACTATGTAATCTGATCACGGTATACTACCAATCTCCTATTAACTCTTTGCATGAATAATATTTTTGATAAATTTCATAATAAGAACTATTCCAATAATTAATTTATGGTTTGGGATACATTACAAAAAAATTGCTTATTTTTTTGTTTTTTTTTTAATTTTTTTTAATCTTTTGACTAAATTTTTTTATTTTTTCAGATCTCTTGATAAGATGAACCGAAATTGTAAAAAAATATAATGAAAAAATGAAAAAAAATTCAATAAAGACGAAAATAAATAACATTAAATTTGTCTTATTGGTTTATTTTGGTTTTGTTTGTCTTTCTGAACATTTTTAATATTTTAATCAAAATTTTATTTTTTTGACTCGTCTCGATGAAAGAAGTCAAAAAATATAATAATTCAAATAAATAATAAAAAAATTTTTTAACTAAAAATGAAAATATACCAAACCGGCCAAAAGTGAGTTAGCTTGGCCTTCGATTGGCTACCGTCTTTAAGCTTAAAACCGATTTTTTGGCTATTGGCTTAAAGTTCATAAATTTAAAAAGTCTCATTTTTCAACCCCCAATTTTTATCTTATTGGTTTTTAGGATTTTTGGCATTTTTTATATTAATTTTTAATTTTACATTTTTACATATAAAATTACACAAATTTCAACAAAACAATTATACTCTCCATCTTATTTAGGCTAAAGGGCAACTATAAAATTTCACATTGAGATTATTTGACTTTTTTGGTGACTTAAAATTTATTATTTTTTTAACTAAATAAAATTTTTAATTTTTTAACTTAAAATAACTTAAAATCAAAAAACCAACTTAAAATCAAGTTGCAAAATAGAGGCATTAATTCGTATAAAAGATGAATGGAGACCTCTCAATTGAGAGGAGCTGGAGTCTGGTATTGGAATTTGGAATCCAAAGTGAGAGTCGACAATCCTACAAAGAGGAAAAGAGAAAAAGAATAGAAACCCAGATATCAAAATTTAGCAGGCACAAAAACAAAACAAAAAAAGACTGATGGGTTTGCTTTTACTTTTACACTTTTTTTTTATTTTTATTTTACTGATTTTTATTTTGGGTTCTTCTTTTTTTTCACTTTTTCTTCATTCCAGGGGTCAATTGCCCTTGTCTTGTTTGTCGGTGATCAGTGTATATTCCATTGAAATAGCGATGAAGGTGGTGGGTTTTTTTCCTTTTTATGTGCCGGATTTTTGTACGATCCCATCTCTGCATCTCAATGCAAAAGCTTGAAAATGGCTTTAACCTCTCAACACGCGTATGTAAGTAGCCGAAGTAACACAGACTTGGTGCTCTGTGCCATACATACTGCCATGCCCACTCAGGACTGGGAAAAACTATTGACTATTCTCGGAGGCATTAATATTTTTGATAAATAAAAAATAAAGTAATTTTAGTTGCAGTTTTAATTTATATAGTTCTAAAAAAATTAATTTTATTTAATAAATTTAATTATAATTTAATATATTATTCTCAAAATATTCATAATATTATTTGAACACAGTTTTTTTTCCAATCATGTTGACACTGCTTTTTCTTCGTCGTCAGCCATAACCACTTCTCCGACGCTGACTCCAACAACTCATTTTTCTCTGATAATCTCCTATTTTCTCCGGCACCATTCTCCCCCTCATTCTCCAGCGAAATTTATCAATTCAACATTATGAAAATTTATCAATTTCTCCAACAAATTTTATCAATTTAACTGAAAAAATTATC
>JAOTRH010040875.1:0-20212 GCA_034768845.1 Heliamphora exappendiculata
GATAATTTTAAAATTTTGAACTTGTTTTGATTGGATAACTACCAAATGATGGAATGATAAGATTTGAGGGGAAAAATTTTACGCCGTAGGCATTGATATGGAAGTAAAATAGTAGTTGGGAATTGGGATTGAGATGATTAGAGAAATATTTACAATTCAAAAAGACAAAAATAAATTTTGAGTTGAGATAATATAACATTTTGACTCTTCACATAACAACGATATTGCTCACTTTGAATAAAAGTTCTCACAGTTTTGTTCTTCTTAAGAGGTCACACATTCTTGCATTGCACCAGCTCAAGCACGCTTAATTACGGAGTTCTGCTATGATTTCTATCACTTAGGAAAATGTCTCGTTAAATATAAGGGTCCAAGATTTTTCTTTTATATTCTAGAAACTTCATCTCTCTTTTCAGATACTAGGATATCACAATCCACTCCCTTTAGAGCTGCACGCCCCCATACAGTAGCCTGCCAACTTCGGTAGTCTACTAGTCCTTATCGACCCGCCCACGCAGTAGTCCACCCATATGACACATGAAACGGCAGGGGCCCATACTCGGAGGTGAGAAGAGTCAGCTTTAATACCATCTTTAACATCCCGACCCTTTACATGACAACGATATTGTCCGCTTTAGGTAAAAAATTCTCACAATTTTGTTCTTTTTATAAGGTCATTCATCTTTACATTGCTCCCGCCCAAGCACGCTTAACTGCGGAGTTCTGCTAGTGTCTCTACCACCTGAAAAAATATCTCGTTGAATGTAAGGGTTCAAAATTTTTCTTTTATAGTTCCAAAATTTTCTATTCCTTTTCGATGTGGGATACCAGGATATCACGAATAATTAAATGGGAGTGTTAGTTGAGAGTTTTAAGATGTGAAAGTTATCATGAGATTGAAAAAACAATGCGGATAAACATCAAAATGCGAGAAAAAGAGAACAAAGAGATTAAGCATCGATAATGAAGAAAATAAGAGATGTGATATCTATTTATAGGGTATTTTTGGAAAAAAATTATGCAATTAGACCTTGCACGTTAAAATTTTTGTTAATTAATTTTGCGCGTTAAAATTTATTTTTTTGAACCTTTAGCTGAATTTTTAAAAAAAAAATTATCATAAATAGAAAAAATAAATTTTCTCTTATTTTGTAAAAAAGTTCTCATTCTCTTTTTTTTTTCTCACCACCTCTCACCATATTTATCTAAAATTATCATCGGAAAATAGTTGTGTCTCCAAGCACCGAATTTGGATAGTATATAGATGGATGGATCTATCTTTCTATTTAGATATATTGCTAAAAAAATTCAATTCTTAGTGGGTATTATAAAGAAAATAATTTTTAAACTATTGGGATCTGTTTGATTTTAAAAAATAATAAATTAAAATGGTAAAAAATAATAAAAATATGAAAGGAGTAAAAAGTGAAGAAAAAGAAAGGCAAAAGAAAGATTTTTTTTTCCCATTTGTTTGATAATATTAAATTTTTGTAAGAAAATAATTAAAAAAATAAAATTTCAGCCAAATGTTCAAAAAATTAAGTTTTAACATGCAAGGTCCATAAATAAAAATTTTAACGCGCAAAGTCTAATTGCGTAATTTTTCCTGAAAATATCCAGCAACATATAAATTTATCTAGACATAAATATACAAACAGATAAATTTATCTGTTTGCATTATCTGTATTAATATGCAAACAAACAAATTTATTTATTTGCATATCAACACAGATAATGCAAAATAAAATTTATCTGTATTTTTTATACATGCTTTCAATAAAATAGATAAATTTATCTGTATTCTTTACATGTGCTTCAGTAAAATACATATAAATTTATCTATATTCTTTATACATATTTTAAAAAGGTACAGATAAATTTATCTGTATTCTTTATACGTGCTTACAATAAGACATATAAATTTATCTGTTTAGTCATAACACCTTACACGTGCTTTTCAATAAGATATATAAATTTATCTGTATTTTTTATATATGTTTTGAAAGGTACAAATAAATTTATCTATATTCTTTATACGTGTGTTTATAATAAAACAGATAAATTTATCTGTGATATTTATACATGCTTACAATAAAACAGATAAATTTATCTGTAAAGAGGGTATTTTTATTCTAAAAAATCATGCATGCATCAATAGATGACCTTACGTGTTAAAATTTTTATGAAGAAGGACCTTACTCGTTAAGAAATATTATGCTAAATGAAAAATAATAAACGGCCTATAAATTGGACTGTTTACCAATTTTTTATAGAAAAAAATAATTCTTTAGTTCAATATACATGAAAGTTGTAATTTACTTAAATTATAACCCATTAACGTGAATAAAAAATCTAATAACGTAATTCAAAATACTTAAATTCAAGTTATTAATAGTAACTCATAAGCTTCTTTCTATATTAAACATAATTTTTATTTTTCACCGATATAAAAGAGGATTTCAACCAAAGGTCCAAAAAATAAATTTTAACACGCAAAATTCATCAACAAAAATTTTAACGCGCAATGTCCAATTATATAATTTCTCCCAAAAATACCCTGTAAACAGATAAATCTATCTGTTTTGCATAATAAACAGATAAAAACAGGTAAATTTATCTGTTTGATATTCATCTGTTTAATATGTAAACAGATAAATTTATTTATTTTATATTAAAATTAGAGAGAATTTTAAAATTTTGAGTTTGTTTTGATTGGATAACTACCAAATGATGGAATGATAAGGTTTGAGGGGGAAAATTTTAGGAAGTGTTGATATGGAAGTAAAATAATAGTTGGGATTGAGATAATTAAAGATAAATTTAAAATTTAAAAAGACTATAAAATAAAATTTGAATTGAGATAATTGAATGGTAGATTTAGTTGAGAGTTCTAAGTGTGCCTTTGAGGTAAGCTCTTGGAAGTTCTTAGGCTTCTTAGTAACTCACAAGGAAATAGAGGTGAACCCTGAACAGATCTCAACTATTCAGAACCTAAAGAGTCTCCAAGATTTGAAAGAGGATCAGAAGCTAACTGGAATGGTTACAACACTCAACCGGTTCATTAGCCGAACATCTGATTGGTGCTATCCATTCTTCAAGGTAATGAAGAAGGCAAATCGATTCGTTTGGAATGAAAAAAGTGAAAAAGCCCTCACCGAAAGGAAATAGAGGTGAACCCTGAACAGATCTCAACTATTCAGAACCTAAAGAGTCTCCAAGATTTGAAAGAGGATCAGAAGCTAACTGGAATGGTTACAACACTCAACCAGTTCATTAGCCGAACATCTGATTGGTGCTATCCATTCTTCAAGGCAATGAAGAAGGCAAATCGATTCGTTTGGAATGAAAAAAGTGAAAAAGCCCTCACCGAACTGAAACATTATCTCTCCTCCCCACCATTACTGACGGTGCCGAGTAGGGGTGAAACACTGTTTCTATACCTCACAGTGTCAGTCTGGGCTATCAGTGCTGTTCTTTTGAGGATAGAAAACAAAATTCAGAAGCCAATCTACTATGTGAGCAAAGTTCTCCTTGACCTAGAAATAAGATATTTGCCCCTAAAAAAATTGGCCTTAGCTCTTGTCACTGCGTCAAGAAAGTTAATTCACTACTTCAGAACTCAGCCGATCAAGGTAATTACAGAATACCCTCTCCATGCCATACTCTGAAAGGCAAATTTCTCAAGAAGGATTGTGAAATGGGCCGTAGAGCTGGGGGAGCATGACATAACATTCTCCCCAAGAACAACCATAAAATGGCAAGTTTTAGCTAACTACATTGCTGAGTTCAGCTAGGAAGAGTGTTTAGCTGACATTGTGGGGTAGGACGACGGTTAGTTTACTTAAGAAAAAGGAGAATAAAATACTACGTGAAAATTATATGTGGATAGTTTGTCATGCAACAAAGGTGTAGGAGCAAGAATTGTACTCTATAGCCCCGAAGGAGTCTTTATTGAGAGAGAAGTTCGTCTTGACTTTCAAGCCACAAATAACGAAGCGAAATACGAAGCCCTCTTAACTGTACTCTAGGGCATTAAAGAATTAAGGGCCTAGAAAATCAAGATCTTTTGTGATTTACAACTAGTCGTAAACCAGTTCAAATGCGAATATGAAGCTAGAGATGACATAATGCAGGCATATGTTCGGTTAGCACAACAACTAGCCAAGGACATCCCACACTACGAGATTACACAACTCACCTCCAAGAAAATAGCCATGCAGATTCTCTAGCATTCCTCGCATCAGCAGTAAATTTTAAAGAAAAAAAGGTAATTACTGTGAAAATTCTTCAGCAACCAAGCACGGCCACCCTCAAAGAAAAGAAGGTCTGCTGTTCGGACTTAGGACCTAGCTGGATGGACCCCACAAGTGAGTCCTTGATTAATGACGAACTTCCATCTGATCAAAAGGAAGCTTGGATGATAAGAAGAAAGGCATCTCAATTCTGGATCTCAAGTTCGGGAGATCTGTACAAGAAGTCCTTCACAGGCCCCTACCTCTTCTGTGTACACCCAAGAAAAGTCCACGATCTTTTGTTTAAAATTCATGAAGGAATCTGGGGCAGTCATACGGACGGAAGATCCCTAACCCCCCAAGTAATTCTTCAAGAATATTAATGGCCCTATATACAAAAAGATGCGGAATAATACGTCCAAAAGTGCGAGAAGTGCCAAAGGTTCAGTCCGAACATACATGTCCCCGCCGAAGACCTTTCACCATTGATCAGCCCCTAGCCCTTCGCGCAATGGGGATATGACATAGTGGGCCCCTTCTTAAGGGTCGTTGGCAACAGAAAGTACTTATTCGTTGCCAAAATTACTTCACAAAGTGGGTTGAGGCAGAACCTCTAGTCAGTATCAGAGATGTTGATGTCAAAAGGTTCACATTGAAGAATATCGTCACTCGGTTCGGTATACCCCGAGCAATTATATCAAATAACGGCACTCAATTCGACAGTTCGGTATTCAAGAACTTCTACACAGGACTAGGAATCAAGAACTATTTTTCAACACTTGCGTACCCACAGAGCAATGGGCAAGCCGAAGCAACAAACAAGACCATTATTGACGGGCTTAAGAAGAGGTTAGATGCTACCAAGGAAATATGGGTAGAAGAGCTCCCCATAATCTTATGGACATACCGAACAACCCTAAGGAGGTCCACGGGGGGAATCCCCTTTTCCTTAGCCTATGGAGTAGAAACAGTTATACTACTGGAAGTTAAATTGTCAACAATCCGAACAGAAGTCAACACACCCGAACTAAACGCACGAGTCTTGGCCGTGAACCTAAACCTAGCCAAAGAACGAAGAGTAATGGAAGCTATTAAATTGGCAGCCTACTAGCAAACTTTGGCTAGAGAATACAATAAAATGGTCAAACATCGCGAGTTTGGCGAAATGAGATCTAGTTTTGAGAAAAGTTCTCGGTCACATAAAAGACCGAGTTCATGGGAAGCTAGGCCCAAATTGGGAAGGCCCATACAAGATCGTCTTTAAGACAGGCACTGGAGCTTACAACTTTAAGTATGTAAATAGTAGGGTCGTTCCTAGGCATGGAAAGCAAACAACTTGCGTAAATTTTATTTTTAAAATTCTCAATTATCTATAATTTTTTAGCTTAGCAATAAAATGCCATCAATCGGCAAGAATGTTTTCCTCTCAAATCACTATTCTTTAATTTAATGTTTTTTTCACACATACCTTTTCTCCAAAAACTTAGGAGGCATACATACTATACCCTCTGGTTCAAAAAAAGCCTAAAAAGATTAAGTTCGAAATATATCCGAACAGGTTTAGCCTTTAGTATGAAAATTTGATCCCATACTTAGGAAGAAAAAACCTAAAAATGCTAAGTTTGAAATTTATCCAAACTAATTTAGTCCTTAGTATGGAAGTTTAATCCCATGCTTAGGAAGAAAAAAACCTAAAAAGATTAAATTCGAAGTTTATCCTAACTAATTTAACCCTTAGTACAGAAGTTTGATCCCATACTTAGGAAGAAAAACCCTAAAAAAGGCTAAAGTCGAAATATATCCGAACAGGTTTAACCCTTAATATGTAAGTTTGATCCCATACTAGGAAAAAAAAATCTAAAAAGGCTAAGCTCGAAGTATATCCGAACAGGTTTAGCCCTTAGTATGAAAGCTTAATCCCATACTTAGAAAGAAAAAGACAAGAAAGACTATCCCCAATGCAAACTTAAGTCTAAATCAACTAAGCCCAAAAACGGCTAAGTATAAAGTGAAGGGATAAGTATGCAAAACAGTGTGTATCCAAAAAGAAAAAAGAGCGTTCTTCATTAAATAATGAGGGGCTGGAACCCTCGAATCTACAAGCATTAAAATAAAATAAAAAAAGCGACAAAGATAACTTAAGCACCATGGCCTCACAAAAAAAAGAGAGAAGAAAAGAGCCTAAGGCTCTACAAGAAACTGCTCGGTGGTCTGTACAGGGGGTGCCCACCTTTTCATTCGTTGGAGGAAGAATCTGTTCGGATGCTAGGGGGAGGTCTTGAGCAACAGTAGCAATTGGAATGCCCTCCACCTCCATCACTTCATCTTTATTTTCTTCTTCTACCCGCTTGCTCCACTCCAGCAGCTTTAAAGGCATCTTCCCAAGCTGCTGCATATATAATGTCTTGCAGATTGGGAATCTAGGCTCTGTAATTCTCCGTGGCCTCAGCCACCCCTTCAGCGTAAGCCTTCTCAGCCTCTTCTTTGACCTTCCACTTCTCGGCTTTGGCCTTCTCAGCTTCAGCCTTGGCAGCAGTAAGTTCTTCCTCTTCCTTCAGTTGGCATTTGAGGGAGCTTTTTTTCACCTGGCACAATGTCACCAGATCGGCCCCTTCTCCTCCACCTTCTCTAGAGTAACCATCGTCTGCTGAAGACTCTAGAGAAAAAAGGAAAAAGAGTTAAGGAAGAAATGAAAAGTACACTAACAGAAATTAATGAAAGAAAAAATGTTACCTGGATGGCATGTCGAACAGCAGATCCGCACAACTTCTCGAAATCAAATTTTCTAATCTCCTCCATATCAGAGGGGAGGAGAAGGGCTTTGTTGAGCCCAAGAGATGTGTCCGGGGATCGATCTTTGACCCCTATGTTGATCAGACGGTCCCCCTTTTTCAGCTCGGGGGACCAAAGGGTTGCCTCAATCGGTTCAACCACCTTCTTTCCCCTGTCTTTAGCTGGGGCCTTTCTTCTCCCAGCACTAGGTTTCGCATCCCCAGCTTTCTTTAGCCTTTTTAGCAAAGGCTGAGGCTCCACTGTACTTTGCCCAGACATGGGCAGAGAAAGCTCGGTGGTAAGGTTCATTGCTTTTTCTCGGCAAATCTCCTCTGCTCAGGCGGCTGTGGTGATGGTAACCTTCTTTTTGGAGCCCTTGATCATTAAGAACTTGGTCAGGTCGGCGGTTGCGGCTTTCCTCTTTGCCATCTCAGCGATATTAGCTAAGTTAGCAGAATTAGCCGATGAAGAAGAAGAAGAAGAAGAAGAAATAGAGATGGTGTAACCAGGCGAAGAAGGCTCGAGTCAGTCTCAAATGAGTGGGGGCTGGGCTATGGTGACTTGCCTCTCTACTCTGGTGAAAAGAAGAACCAGGCCTTCGAGAACGTCCACTGGCGCTGAAGCAGGGGCAACGATCCGAACACTCGCTGTGCTCAGTCTGATGAAACTTCTGTACATTGGGATGCACTTCAAAAGGATGTGGGCATCTCGGGCCAGTCATCTTCATTCAGGCAAGCCTTTGTACACCCAAACCTTCGTAAGATCGTCCAAATGAACTTCGGGAAGAGAACTCCATGCTCTACTATTTGCAATAGCACTTGCGCCAAACAAAGAAAGTATAAGAATTTAGAATAAGAGAGGCACTGATGTTAAGTAAGACATAAAAACAAATAGTTGGCAAGCAGAGCTACCGGGCCAAGACCATCCTTCCAGAGAATGGTGAACATGTCCTGCACCTCTCTGGGACCGAACTCGAAGTTTTCGGTCACGTAGACGAAATCATCATCTACGTCTTTACCGGAGTCCGATAGTTTGATCACGATCTTTTCGGCCACCCTCTTAGCCTTGAGGTAATATGATCCAGTAGAATATTTGACCATATTGTAGCAATAAACAATATTCCAAGTACCGAGATTGGTATCCAGAATGCGGTTTAGCTCCACAACCCCCATAACTACTCTAAACACATTAGAAGAGACTTGCATGGAGCTTACTCGGCAATGCAGAAGAACTTGGCACAACAATGGATGAAAAGAGAATTGAACTCCCCCTTCCACTATAGCTACAAGTGGGAAGGGGAGCTTTTCCCAATTCCCTTCGTGCAAGTCCTTGGCATTGGCTAGAATAATGCCAACATCGTCTGGAATTTGGTATCGGCGCCAAAAAGCTTCCATAGCCGCCGGCATCGACACCAATCTTTTTAGTTTACCCATTTTGGAAAAAGAAAAATGATAGAAGATAAAAAAAAAGAAAAAAGAAAAAAAAAGACAAACTAGCCTCAAAGCAACAGAATGGAAGCGAAAAGGAAAGAGGAAGCTTACGGCAAAGGTTTGATAGAGATGGCAACGGTTTCAAATGCAGTATCTAATGCCGGAGTTAAGGTTCACTTTGCCAAAATTCTGGGTTCCTCGCCGAAAATCGCAAGGGGGTTCTTATGAAAGTACGAAACAATATAAATGGCAAAAAAAATAAAGAAACGGCTTTGAAATAGTTTTTATACCCGCCGAATTTGAAAAGACAGGCACATTAATACGCTATACAGAGTTAAGGCACACATTGATTACTAAAACAACGCGTGCCCTTCAGGCACCAATCGAAGCCCGCGCACGTTATCGTTTGGCGGCTCAAGGTTGGGCTGCCAATCAAAAGGGGATGCTAAGGGACACAGGGACCTAGAGCTCCATCTGAATACCGTGCAAAGGAAAAAAGGGGCAGTTGATGCAACAACTAAACACCGAACTGAAATTCCCCAAGAAAATATCATCCAAACAAAGGAACCAATGTGGTTGCCACCCACAATGCATACGCCAAACAAACGACATGCTGAAGGAATACACATTCGAATATACGTGCCGAACAAAACATAGTTCACCTACCGAAGAAATGACTTACGAAAAGCTCTTATCCTTCACTAGGCTCCTCAGCCAAGAAAATATCAGAGCTGGGGGTCAGTTGAGGGTGAAATGATTAATGGGTCTGAGGCCCAGTTCAGATTGAGAAGTATCCGAGCCACAGTTTCATACGGCCTAAATGGGTTGGTCAAACCAAGAAAAGTTAGGGCGTGCCCCCATGAGGGACAGCCCACAATAATTAAGCCAAAATCAACCCTAGACTAGGAGATACCCCAAGAAGACTCCATTCCTGATACGGCAATTCAGGACTGCAGAGTTTAAACTTCCTAAAGCAACAAGAATTGCCCAAGAATAAGGTAGAATCTCTAATAAACCAGAGATTAGGGATAAGAGGCAGAGTCCTAAGAGGACTCAGTCTCCCTAGTTTCAACCCTTATATAAAGGAAGGCACTTCATACGCTCAGGTACGCAATTCCAACCCAGTTCCTGATTAGAAGCCTCTTAGAGAAAAATCTAACTTGAACGTCGGAGTACTTCCCGGTCAAATCAAGCTGAAAAGCACTAACAATGTTTATCGTCTTGTAGAAGTTCGGGAGTACCCTATACAGCATCCAGTTAGTTTGGCAACGAGGAGTTCGATTCGTGATTCTGTTCGGGATCATCATGTTTGAACCAATTCAATTAGTTCTGGTTGTGTTTACAACATGCACAGTGCCTTTTCCAAACATATATAAATGACACAGATGAATTTATCTATTTGCATTATCTGTGTTGATATACAAACAGATAAATTTATCTATTAGATATAAATAAGTAAACAGGTAAATTTATCTGTTTGCATTATCTGTGTTGATATGCAAACAGATATATTTATTTGTTAGGTATAAATATGTAAACAGATAAATTTATCTGTCTTATTATAAGCATGTATAAATATCACAGATAAATTTATCTGTTTTATTGTAAGCACACACATAAAGTACACAGATAAATTTATTTGTACATTTTAAAACATATATAAAAAATAAAGATGCACGTGTAAGGTGTTATGACTGAACAGATAAATTTATTTGTCTTATTGTAAATACGTATAAAGAACACAAATAATTTTATTTGTGCCTTTTCAAAACATACATAAAGAACACAGATAAATTTACATGTCATTTATTGAAAGTACGTGTAAAGAACACAGATAAATTTATATGTCATTTATTGAAAGTACGTGTAAAGAACACAGATAAATTTATCTATCTTATTGAAAGCACGTATAAAAAAAATAGATAAATTTATCTATTTGCATTGTCTGTGTTAATATATAAACAGATAAATTTATCTGTTATGTATAAATATACAAACAGACAAATTTGTGTGTGTTGATATGCAAACCGATGAATATCAAAACAGATAAACTTATTTGTTTGTTATACGAAATAGATAAATTTATCTATTATTGAATATCTTTGAAAAAAATCACGTAGTTAAACCTTGCGCGTTAAAATTTTTATTTATAGACCTTGCACATTAAAATTTATTTTTTTAAATCTTTAGCTGAAATTCCTTTTTTCTATCATTTTCTTAGAAAATTTTATTATAATAAAAAAAAATCTTTCTTTTGCTTTTCTTTTCCATCACTTTTTACTATTTTTCTAATTATTTTTTACTATTTTTATTTATTTAATTTTTTAATCAAACAAACCCTGATAGTTTGAAAATTATTTTCTTTATAATACCACTAAGAATTGAATTTTTTAGCAATATATCTAAATAGAAAGATAAATCCATCCATCTATATCCTATCCGATTTCGGTGGTTGGGGGCACAACTATTTCCCAAAGATAATTTTAGATAAAGATGGTAATAAATGGTGAAAAAAAAAAAGAGAATTGAGAACTTTTTTACAAATAAGAAAATATACATTTTTTTATTTATAATAAATTCAAAAAATTGTCTATATTACTAAAAAATAAAAATAATTATCAAACGTTTTTTTATTTATAGTTTACAAAATTTTTGAAAACAGTAAATAATATGCGTAAACATTACCAAACATACCTTCTATTTCTGCCCAATCAAAACGTTTTAGCATCAAAGAAAAATTGAATTTGAACACTGAAAATTCTATCAACTTCTCTTATACTCATTCCCATCAAAGCACTACAAGGAAAACAAATGGGAGGAAACATTTCTGTTCATCTTTTAAGGTTCAAAAGAATGAATGTAATATATATTCTGTACATTGATCTCCAACCTTAATCTGTCTGAGGGGGGCCTTCGAACCGGATATAATCATACATGATTCCTTTGAAAGGGCTTGAACCTCTGGACTGTGTGAGATAGATTGTGTTGGTTCCAGTGACGAGTCGAGATCTCAATATCTCCACCTCGTACACCCAATACAACCCGTGAATCCCGTGTCTCGCAATCGCGTTGTCCTTCCCTATGAACCCTGTTGTGAAGTGGGGGGGCGTCTCATCTTGCTCGTTGATCCGAACCTTTGCAAAGAAAAAACATAAAAATGAAACTAAACACAAATAAACATAAGGATCGATGTTGTTATGGATTTGTGAAAATGCCACATCGATTTGTAAAGACACTCAAAGTCGAATAATTGTACTTGAATTTATGGAATGATAGTGTCATACCCAGACCTCGCCTCTGCGCAGAATTGATAGTTTTGAGTTCACCACTGCATAGAATTATCGTTTGGTGCTTCTCTACACATCAAAAGTGTGCTATAAAGGAGGAGGAATCTACCCGTTTTCCTAGAATTTCCGACTTTGAGTTCATCACTTCTCTCAATCATATAAGATTGAGTTTTGAAATCCGCACACACAGTTGAATTACACAGTAAAACTAATACACTTCATAGAGAAAAAAAATACGAGAACAAAAAATTTACGTAGTTCAAGACACAAATTGCCTACCACGGGCAGAAAAAAATAATCCACCAAAGGTAATAATGGGTATAGATGTAAAACAAAAAATATTCCAAACCTGAGCTCTTAAATTTGAACTCCCTATTCTCTAATATTTTTTTTGTTCACACACATCCCCGACCCTCTTGTTCTCGACTCGATCTGATGATACTTCTCATGTTCTCAATATATACTTGTGCCTGTGATCTTATTTGTCAATGAAATACAACTCAAAATCCTCAACGTTGTGATTCTCTCCCGAAAACGGAGGCCATTACTTGCACATCATTTCTCTGCTCGGCCACCCTATTAAAAGAAGAGCTGCCAACTTGTAGTATTATTATTTGTGTTCATCCACGAAATACAAGGTGGACCCTACTATGTGGGCTGTCGCCTAACATCTACTAGCTAGTTACCCATCAGCAGATAGGAGCCTCTTCCATCTGAACACGAATCATTAACCACCATCATCCCTCAAGGACAGAGCATCCTCACTCTGATACCATTTGTGATACCGGACCTTGCCTATTTGTCTATGTTGGGTTAACCAATAGACCTCACATATTTATATTCTAGTGCGCTGATAGCCTGATATACATCAAAAGCATACTATACATGTGATGGAATCAAAGCAGACAATTCTGGGAAGACGAGGTTAGGACGTGACAGATTGGATGCATTTCCAACATGAATATGTCATGCAGTTCAAAGTGGACATTAGAGACTGGTAGCAGAACAAAAATGGAAAAAGAATCAAAAAAAAAAAAAGAAGAGAAAAGAAAAAGAAATCCATACTTCGAGCTCGGCTTCGTGGGCTGATGCTATTGCCAGTTGGAGTGTGTAAGATCCCGTCTCAGTCACGTTATCAAGATCAAATACGATTCTCCATGTGGTTGGAACATAAGTCTTATTTCCTACGTTCCTATAATGAAAGAATGACCAGAATCAGCAACAGCACCAGCAAACTGGAAAGCTCAAGAAGTTGACAGGAAAAGGAAAGAAAAATGAAACCTGTTAACATGAGCAAAGAACCAATCTGTTTGATAACTGCTAATGCCAACAGTGTAGACAAGATCCTCATCAGGGTAAACATCTGTGTATCGATCCCACAATCCGTATTGCCTAAACCTGTTTCTCAAAAAATGGTTGATGGTGAATAATGAAGTTTTATAAGGAGATTGAAAACACCTAAGGCCATAGTTGATAACCGGAATGGAAGGCAATTAACCTTACTGGATAAGTTATTACATGGGTTTCACATGTTTTGTTTTTCTAAATAGATGGAGGATTAATAGTTTAACCAGATTAGGAATACCCAAAATGGAGTATTAACAATACCAACCCCTCCGTAGGATTGTAAATCCAATTCCTTGGATTTGATTCCTCCTTTAAGTATTAGTAGTCCGATCAAACAGGGCACTACTAATCCCTCCCATAATTCCTTAGGACCAGAAGTCTCGTGACTCCCATCAAATCCTAAAAACCTATGCCGATTATCGAAACAAGGCCTGATGAGCGTTCGGGAGAATGAGAGCTCACTTTTCTGAAAGATTGACATATAGTTGGTTCAATAGAGTCGGGTTTGGGTCCGGCACGTAGAATTCTGCAGCAGTGCGATCAGGGATGCCTATCTCCCAAAGGGTAGGACCTTGTCTTGGAGGGTCATAGACAAGAACACCCAACCTGACATGTCTTCCTGCTTATATTACATGCAACCCGTAAACCATTAATTACCCAAACAACAAACCAAAATGTGTGCACAACTTGCATCCCCTCCCCCCCCCCAAAAAAAAGAGACTAAATCTAAGCAAAACAATTGAGAAGTTAAAACCTGCAGTGATGTTGAGATAAGCATCGTATTTATAGTCACCAATGATGTTAGGGACCCAAGCATATAAGCTGTAATTTCCAGGTTGAACACCTTCGATCAAGAAGTACCCCTCAGCGTCAGCTTGAGACCAGAATTGATAACCCTGAGTGGATTGAGGATTAGTCACTTTATTGATATATTCACCATCATACATAGTTGATGAATGCAGATACTGTAAGAACTAAAATTAACCTTGTTTTCTCTTTGCCATGATCCAACATCACCTGGTGGAGCCAACCCCACAAAAGCCGAGTTTCCAGTCATAAGTTCTTCATTAACATAACTATAATGTGATAATTATGTCAAATTCAATATTTTTGTGTACTTGATAATGAAGAAGAAAGGTGGTGATTGAGATAGCTGAAGGATGTACCTGTTGGAAATATAATATTTTTTTTGGGTTTCATGTGTTGTAGAAAAACAATTCCAACAGTAGTACCTGTCACGGACTAGTAACCGACCAGCAACTGTGCCTCGTTGATCTGCACGAAGGAAGTCTTTGGAAAGAGGGAAATCATATGGCCAGCTTTGCTTTTCTATCAACATCTAAATATGCATGAGTGTTAATTTCATATGCCTGATTAGATTTACACGTATGAAAGTCCATGCCCAAACCAGTACCTGTTCTTTGGCGTCTTCCCAAAGTGTTAGGGCATCCATATCGGGTGAAACCGAGTTTAGGTAGACCAAAACAGGGCCAAAAACCTTTTTCCACGGCTCGCCATCTTGCAGTTTTATTGCCAGACTGTCTCCGGCATAGTGGGTGCTGAAAAACATCTGGAGATAAGAATAGCTCAATTCAGAAATTTGTATCACATATACACTGGCTAAACAAACCAATTGGATCAAATGGATTCATATAGCCAATTTCAAGTAATTACAACAAGGAAAATGATATTCTTTCAAACTTCTTACACAAAACATTCAAAAAATTATGTGACAATGGTATTCTTAAAATAATTATCCATCTTGGTATTTTGGTTTGAAATATTACAACTCAAAGCCTATGAAACATGGGTGTGGGTACTGATACAATGCGAGTACATTAATAGAAAAACTTCAATAAGTAGGGTACTGATACGACTAGAGTAAGTCTGCAAAAATATTATATATATATATATATATATATAAAGTAACACATTGTATATAACGATTAGGAAAAGAAAGTACATAAATTAATTTAAGGATTTAGTCAATTAAGGATTCAACACTCAAATCACATTTAACACCGAAGTAAAGTACAAAAGGTAGATGTCATTAGATTAAACAACTTACAAACCAAAACTTAATTTGAAAATATAGTACATATAGGAAAAAGATAGTTATGTATATCGAGTACCTGGTATGTATACTGAAGTACCATGCAAAGTATCAATACCCAATTTGTATTCAGTTTGAATAAGACATGTTTTCTCAAGTACACATATTTCATAGCACAAAGCTGTCACATTATTTTGTATAGTTTATGAGTATATATCATTTCCAGACAAATGGTTGTCATTTTGAGTTTACTATTATACAAAATTCGAGTACCATGATGAGTTTTGTGAAGAGGGAATGTATTCTAAGCCTTTTTTCTGTGTGTGTGTGTGTGTGTGTTTTTTTTTTTTAACTGAAGGTTTTTCCGTAGGTATTGGATGAGAGAGTAAACTTAAATACCAAACAGAACGGTCTCCAGTTTGACCAAATTTTGGATCCAAACATTAAAGACACCAGTAGGATGTGTCGCAGTTTAATAAGAGATACTTACAGACAAGGTGACTGGGCCGACGTGTGAGGTGAGGTCTTGCTTGACAGGCCCACCAGTTCGGAACTCATCACTAGGCGTGATCATCCAGAATCCAACAGGTGGGTCGGAGCATATCCATCCGTGTACCCGATTGTCTTTGTTATTGCATGAATATTGGTACTTATCATCCACCTGAAGAACACAATATCAGCAAACTTCCTTCTGTAACTGTGAAGTACCAAAACCCAATCACCCCAATCAACATTCTCCACAAATCACAAAAGGGCATTTTTGTCAGTTCACATAAAAACTGTACCCACCAATGGCAATGCTCTTAAATAAGCATTTCAACAGGACAGTGGTAGCTAGTAGGTGCATGAAATGACCAAATTACCTCCCCTCTGAGCTCTGTATTGCTTGGATTTGTCAACAAAACAGCTTCCGGGTAGTCCAGGACTAGGCCAGTGTCTCGGTCCTCGGGTGTTGGCATGATCCTTTGCCTTTCATCAGATACAGCCATGTATCGGAACCTGGTCATGTGTCGATCAACATTAAATTTAATCTAGTCATTTCAAATCTTGTCAAAAATTCAAAATCATTCACGTTCTTGTTGGTTTAAAAAAATTAAATTAAACTATAAGAATCATATATCTTAATTCAATGCACATTGAATTCATACAGTTTTTCTTCTAGTTTGAATACAATCCTCCCCTGGTAGATATTAAGGTCAGGCCATCCCTCTTCATGTTCAAATATTCCATACGAGTAGAAACCCGGGCAGCCGCGCAGCATTATAAACCTGCAACCAGTGTTTACAAATAACATGTATAGATAGTCTTAGTAACAAACAGAATTAATTCTGTTTGACTGCAAATTAAGCTGATTTTTCACCGCACCTTCTGTCAATGTTGAGGGGAATTCCGCTGTCGTTCAAGGAAGAATTCCAAGTTCTTGTAAAAGAAAGCTCTACTTGGTTTTCATCCTCCATTACAACACTAAAACTTGTCCCTTCTAGCCTGCATGACAGCAATTTGATTGTTTAGCTAGAAAATGGTTTCCACTTGCATGATAGTGTTAATCAACTGAGAAATTAAAATAAAACAGAACTTACAAGTCATATTTTCCAACAAGATGCCCTGGATTGTCCCACACGAAGTCCCAGTACCTATACTCAGTATAATTTCAATCAAACAGCGTGCCCAGGAAGATTTCGAGTCATTGTTCTTGATTAAATTCAGGGAAAGGATTAATTCAACATAGTGGGGGCATCCATATTGTATTGCTTTTTTTTTCACAATCAAGTACACTAAAATAATACTAAATTTAAACATTTATTAGTAAGAACAAAAGTTTATAATGCATACTTTTACAAAAGTTTCTAAGATTTTGATATTTAAAAAAGGGTAGTGCTTTTCACACTCCCCATTTCTATACACGCTCCATTTTTGTCTTTATTCATGTGAATATACAACATTGTCCTTTCATTTCTTCACTTTTCCACAAATGAAAGGGCAATATTGTGAATTTAACGGCAAATAAAGACAAAAAAAGAGTGCAAATGGTAAAAAGGGGAGTGCGGAGATGATAAAGTTTCTAAAGTATTTTTTTCCAATTAGCAACAACATGTTTTCATTTTTTAAACGTTTTTCATGATTACATCATTATCAATTGCATAAAAAACCTCTTTCTTTATATATAACACCAAACTATTATTTATGCATAAATAATTCATTCAGTTACACAACTGATTCTACATAGATGTTATGACTGAAAATACCCTATCGATGGTAACAGTTTCAAGTATTAAGATTAATATCAAAGTTAGGATAAAAAAACTAATGAATAAAAGATCAATCATATTTTTTATGAATATAGTGCAATCTTGTAGGTGACAAATACAATTATTGAATAATAAATAACAAAATATAAGAGTATTAATCATATTTTTCGACACAGGATCCCACTGGGCCTTAGCTTCCTCTTCCCCTGCCGACAACGCTCCAGAGGATACGGCTGTTTGGGAATAGAATTTTCAAAATCATAGCTGATCATAATGCCGCATCCATGTTAAGAGCTGCCAAAACCAAAGAAGAAAGTGTACTTACCCTCTGTTAGTTTCTCTGTTAGGTTCCAGTAAATTGTCAATTCCGTTGTATTCTATTCTGGTGACCATACCCTGTGGGGTGGACAAGGTGACATTGACCAGACCATTGTCCATCACAACCTGGAAAGATTTAATATGGGTATTTTGTTAAAAAGTTCATGAAAGAAAGTTTCAGCTGACTTAATAAAAAATATGAATTTTGATAAATGTTGAGAATTATAAAATGTAAAGGGTAGGAGTAATATCGAATGGAAGTTTTACATGCTGATCCAGTATATGTAAATGGACTGGAGGAGACAACATTGGTTCTAGGCTGTTGATGCTTCTTGGAAATCTTCTGCAATTGCACCAAGAAATTGAAGAAAAAAAGATCAGATGTAGAAGGCTGATTGGTGATGTTAATTACCAATTAAGAGTGTTGAAAAATACCCTTTTCTCAAGGGATTGATTTGCTACTATAGAATAACTCAAGCAAACCTAACCAACCACACAAAAAAAATGGATAAAAAACCGCGTGACCTACTCGAGAAACAATTCACTATAACCAAAAGATAGTTACAAGTAAACTAATAAAAATGTGGGTAATTGGGTGTGTTTGGAAAATATGGCAAAGCTTTTTGCTGCAGTTTTTAGCTTTCGGTTACTAATTTTAGTTATAATTTTAGCTATAAGTCTATAACTTACAATCTATTTCAAATACCTATAACTTCTACTACAAACAACAATAACTTTTTTTTTCTATAAAAATTACGATCTTTGTCAAATACTTACAAATTTTACTGCAAACTGCAATCTACAACAATTTTTACAACAAATTATAATCTATAAGCCTACTAGTTTAAGCAATATCAAGCACCCTTGTCACTTCACGTATGAACAAAATCATACTCCTATATAGGATAAAAACATATTTGTTCATCCACAAAAATCGTTTTAAAATCACTCATTTTTGAAGAACATTTGAAAATCGTACCTTGTATGATTATTTAAACATTGTTTTAAAAATTAAATCCAACGAGTTTTTGAATAAGATTTTAAAATTGAACCTTTTAAGATTATGTAGAAATTATTTTAAAAACCGACGAGTTTTTTAAAAAGATTTGAAAGGTGAATAATATCTTACTTTTCAATTGATTTAAATTGTGGTATTCCACTGTCATATCTATGGTGAACTGTGAAATATACCAATTCCACGATTGAAACCAATAAAAAAATAAAATTTATTCATCTCATGTGGGTGAACAAAATCATCCATCCTCGTATATAATGGACGAAGACAAATTTACCTCAGCAGCGACTGCGAGGTATTGAAGGAGGACATCCAGGGAAGTCGGAGCTCCGGCACCAACACACTCGGCAAACATGTCGGTTTTGAGGAAACCGGCAACTCGGCCGACGGGGAAACAGGAGGCCGAACTTGCTGCTCCGAGAGGCAGCTTTCTCCGGTGCGGTGGAGCTCCGAGACTCACCTCCGTCGGCCATCGTAGACGGAGAAGGATGTAGAAGGTTGGAGTTATTTGAATTCAAGGATAGGGCAATATGGAATTGTGAAAAGATTTGTGCCCATTTTTTGAAATTTTATCTCGTCCGGCTGGTCGTTGCTTGAAGTAGCTCGCTCAGCGACGCCGACGAGGCTGCGCGATGAAAGTATCAATGCCACACCGTCGATTCTTGTCATCTCTATTTTACTTTGTATTGTAGAGTTTGTTTTTTTTTTTTTTTAATATTTAATGTGTTCTTATTTTTTTATTTTTAAATTATTATTTAAAATATCATCAAGATTTTCAATTATTAAGAAATATAGTTAATTTTTTAGTTAAAAGGTTGTAATTATTTTATTCAAAAAAAAATGTACTTAGAATGTATATAAAAAAATTTTTAAAACAAAATTTTAAAAATTGCTAACTTCTTTAATAAGCTTAACAGTATATCTTAATGGAATTGACGGTTAATAATGGGTTTATAATAGTTTTGTTTGGACAAATTGCTTATGTGACTTATTTAGTTTTTAATAAATAATTTTATTTGAATAGTTAAATAAATAAAATTTAAATAAATAAGTAAATAAGTTAATAAATAAAATATTTTAAACATACTTACTTATTTAATGTAATTTTACAAATATAAATAAATAAGTTAATAAATAAGTTTATTTCTAAACAAATACATTTCACATTTAAACCACTTAAAAGCTAAGTATTCTAAATTAATTTGTTTATTTATATTTTTGTTTATTTTATAATAAATAAGTAAATAAATAAATTATTTATCCAAATGAGGCCAATGTATTAATATCTGTCAAAGTAATAAATCTCACCTTCAAAAATATATTAATATTAAAAAATATATATTTTAATTATCCTATTAACTATCACTAAATAAGTAGTGATTAACGTGACGCTATCTTAAAAGATGATTTTTTTATATATATATAAAATATTAATTTTTTAAATATGGCAAATAATTTTTATATATATATATATATATATATATATATATAAAATACTAACTTTTTAAA